>CAUYRH010026949.1:0-66017 GCA_963574655.1 Perodicticus potto
TAGAACAGTGAGAGAAGGAGGTTAATTACAGTGTTAATGGTGTCACGTTGGAAAAACAAAGTCAGTGATATTAAAAGAAAACAATATTAACACTTTCCTTCTTGTTTTCTAAATAATAACTTCAAATTTTCTTTAGGCTCACAAGTGTAGGTAGACTGTGGTTGATTCTTTTCATGGTCCGCTTCTGTAGGAGATGATGGGTTCCATGATTTTACTGGTGAATGATGTATCCAGGAATCTATTCCCATAACTTTAACAGCTATAGAAGAAGACAAGATAACAAGAAAAGGGCCCTCCCAAGTTGGGGTTAGGGAAGGTGAATTGGAGGGAAGAGTTTTGATCATAACTAGATCTTCAGGACAGAAAAGCTCTTTTAGTGTTGAATATGAAAATGTAGTTGGGAGGTTTTTAAGGATTTATTGAAATTTAGCTAAAGAAGTGTTATGTTTTACTAATTCTGTAGTTTCTTGGTCTAATAATAAATCATTAGTTGAAAAGGGCCTTCTGCATAATAACTCAGATGGGCTACAACTGAGTCTCTGAGGTAAATTTCTTATTCCAAGTAGAACAATAGAAAGTAATTTAGTCTAAGGGAGATGAGTCTCTTGAGTTAGTTTTCATAATTGTCCTTTGATTTTATTATTCATTTTTTCTCCCTTTCCAGAGTATTGGGGCCTCCAAGAATAGTGTAGATGATATTTTATGCACAGGGCTTTCGATATTCCCTGTATAACAGCTGATTTGAAGGCCAGCCCATTATCACTTTGAAATCTTCAAGGGAGTCTAAACCTGGGGATAATCTCATGTAACCTTTACCACTTCCTGGGTCTTTTCTGTCCTGCAAAGGAATGCTTCAACCCAATTAGTAAAAGTATCCACAAATGCCAGCAAATATTGTATACCATGTACCTTAGGGAGATGAGTGAAATCTATTTGCCAGTCTTCACCTGGCTATTTACCTTGTTTCTGTATACCTGGGGGAGCTAGATGGTGATTTAAAGGATTGTTTCTCTGACACACCTCACAAGTCCTTGTTATCTGTTTTATGATTTTAAATACGTTTTTTCCATTAAAGAGAGCTTTAGCCATTTGATAGGTATTTTCAGTGCCAAAATGAAAAGACTGATGTAAAGTTTTAAGTATTTTCCATTGACTTTCAGCAGATAATAGCAAAAGTCCACTTACATGTTGTAGCCAGCCTGATGGAAGTAGTGAATAGTCTCTGGATAAATCCCATTCCTTTTTTGGGGGGGGTATATAGAGGTACATGATTCTCAAGTGATCCCTCCCAAATGTGGGGTGCCACAAGGGGAATTTTTCCTTTCAGTGCTACCATTTTAGCTTCTTTATCAGCAAGTCCACTACCTACCTTCAGAAATGTCATCTAAGGTTTTTTGGTGTCCTTTACAATGAATAACTGCTACTTCTTGTGGAGCATGAACAGCTTGTAATAACCTATCTATTTCATGATGATATTTTATAGGGGAACCATTAGAAGTTAGGTACTGTCTTTCTTTCCAAATGGCAGCATGGGCATTTAAAATGAGGAAAGCATATTTTGAGTCAGGATATATATTGTTTAGTTTGTCCCTTCCAATTTCTAAAGCATGGGTTAAAGCTATTAGCTCAGCTAATTGCATTCTGGTTCCAAAGGGATAGACCCACTCTCAATTACAGCATACTGAGTAACTACAGCATAGCCTGCTTTGTGAGTTCCTTGTTCTGTGAAAGAACTTCCATCTGTATACAAAACCATGTCAGGATTAGGTGTGTGGGGGGTGGTTCTTGTAAGTCTTCTCTAGCTGCATAGGCCTGTGCTATAATTTATTGGCAATCATGCCCTATTTCCTTGCTGGATTCAGGGAGGAAATGGGCAGGATTCAAAGTGACACAGGTGTGTAATTGTAGCACTGATCCTTAAGAAGGTGGTTATCTGACAGCAAAAGATTACCTTTTGAATTTAAAAGTCCAGTAAGGTCATAAGAAGTATAAATAATTAGGTTTCTTCCCAGAGTTAGATTAGTTGTTTCTGGAGTTAAGAGGGCTATAGCTACTACAATCTGTAGACAATGTGGCCGTCAGATAAGATACAGGTTGTAAAACTGGACCCCAGTGTTGGGTCAAGACTCCTAGGACAGTTCCTCCTAAGGAAGTCTGCTCTGTAATATACAGATTAAATTGTTGTCCAGTAGGAAGACTTAAAGCAGGAGCCTGTAAAAGAGCATTTTTCAAATGTTGGAATGCCTTATCTGCTTCTAGTTCCAATTCTAGAGTAACCATGCACTCTTGTTGAGAATTTTTAATTAAAGAATAGAGTGGTCTAGCTACTTTACTATATCCAGGAATCCAGATTCTGCAAAAGCCTGTAATTCCTAAGAAGCCTGTAAGCTGTCTGAGAGTTCAAGGTTTAGAGTGAGCCAATAGTGATTCTATTCTTTCTTTGCTCCAAGGTCTCTTCCCCTGTGAAAGTTGGAGACCAAAATAGCGTACTTCAGACACATATAGTTCGGCCTTAGCCTTGGAAACTCTGTACCCACAACCAGCTAGAAAGTTTAATAGAGCTTGGGTAGCTTTGTGGCATTCCTTTGCTTCTGGTGCTTCCAAAAGAATGTCATCTACATACTGAATAAGAGTTGCTGTGGGATATGAGAAATGACTCAAGTCTTGGGCCAAGGCTTGCCCCAACTAGTGAGGGCTGTACCTAAATCCTTGAGGTAACACAGTCCATGCGAGCTGAGTGTTGGAGTCAGAGGGGTCTTCAAAATCAAAAAGGTATTGGTAATTCTTATGAAGAGGGATGCAGAAAAAGGCATCTTTGAAGTCTATGACTCTGAAATAGCCAGCTTCTTCAGGGATTTGAGATAATAAAGTATACAGATTGGGAACTTTAGTATGGAGAGGAATGATTGCTTCATTTATAATGCGGAGATCTTGTACTAGTCTCCAAGTTCTGTTTGGCTTTGGCACTCCTAGAATAGGAGTGTTACGTGGATTATTGCAAGGTATTAATAATTTCTGTTGCTTTAGACTCTGTATTATGGGTATTAGCCCATTCTTATCTTCTACTTTTAGAGGATATTGTTTTTGATTGGGATAGATGATGGGATTTTTAAATTTAATTTGGATTGGTTGAGCGTATCTTGCTTTTCCCATCTGTCCCTTGGTAGCCCATACTTCTGGATTAATTTCTGTCTCTAATAAGGGAAGGCATATTTTAGGTTCTTGACCCATATTCATATACATCAGTGGTTCTCAACCTTCCTAATGCCACAATGTATTTTCATTGTTACAAATGGGTCGCGACCCACAGGTTGAGAACCACTGATATAAATGGTTGTTCTCACTTTAGTTAGTGTGTCCCTCCCCAAAAGGAGAGCAGGACTTTCAGGGATGATTAGGAAGTCGTGAGAGAACAGCCAGTCACCCCAATTGCCTTTAAGTCTCACTTAAAGGCTGAGAGAAGAATTTAGTAACTGGCTTTCTAGACACCATCTGTATAGTTACAGATTTGGGGGATAGAAGACCAGACTTAGTGTCCAGTGTCCAGAAGAAATTATGTCTCCTGGCCCTCCACTATGAGGCAGACCTGGGGCTCTATAGGGCTGATGACACAAGCTGGAGCCATGAGAATCTGCTCCCTCAGCCACCCTCAGTCCAGTCTGGGGGCTGATGGGGTCACTGTACCAGGAGGACTTCGCCTCTGGGAACAGGCTGCCCTTCAGTGGTGACCCTTGCATTCTGGATAGGAGCCAGGTGGCTTGTCTCATAGTGCTGCTGGGGGCAATCTTTCCTAAAATGGCCAGTCTGACTACATTGGAAGCACTTGTTCTTAGCTCCTCTGTCTTCCCTCTGACCCTGAATGGTGCCTGTTTGTCTGAGTGTCATTACTAGAGCGCCATTCTTTTTTGATCCCTTCTTTCTTTTTTCTCCTCTTCCTCCTGATCTCAATTATAAAAGACGGCTGTGGCCGTTTTAAGAAGATTCTGCAGGTTATGATCCAGGCCTAGAGCCAGTTTCTGGAGTTTTCTTCTAGTATCTTGGGCAGCTTAAATGATAAATTTATCTTTTAAAATAATTTGGCCCTTTATTGAGGCAGGTGTCAACTGAGTGTGTTTTCTCATCACCTCCCTAAGCTGCTCAAGAAAGACTGAGGGGCTCTCATTTTGCTCCTAGCAAATAGTAGACAACTTAGAATAATTCATAAGTTTTTTCTTGGATCAACATAAACCTTGCAGTGTACGTGTTAGAAAATGTTTACGCCACCAGTCACCTTGTTTCTCAGGGGCCCGTTTGGGATCCTCAAAGAGAATTGCCTCTCTTCCCATGGGGTATCTGTCCCTTTCCTCAGAGGACATACTGCTATCAGTATGGACATGAACCACAAATCACACCACTTTCTAGCCTCATCTAAGACTTCATTTTTCTCATTAAAAGTTAATGTTTGATCTAATAGTAGCATAATATCTCTCCAAAAGAAGTCAAAGCTTTGTCCTAAACCCTTGGAGAACATCTGTGTACCTATCTGAGTCTTCAGAAAATTTTCCTAAAATTTTGTTTCAAATTTGCCAAAGAAGATGGAGTGAATACTTATAAGAAAATACTCACCCATTTCCCCTTCCACCACCCACAGTCTCCAGGAAGAGTCATGAAGGAGGATAAAGTTGCTTTCTGGGATTTCCCAACAGGAAAAGAAGAAACTCTGGGAATAAACGCCCCCTTGGGATTTTCTAAAGGCACGGAGAAAGGTGCAGGAGAAGTAGATGGCAGTTTTGAAATAGGTGGTGACAGCGTCTCTCTCAGGAATCCCTGGTCATTTGGGGAAGTTAACCTATCTGACAGGTTTTACACAGTTGGAGGTTGTCTCTGAGAAAAAAGAAAGCTTGCACTTGGGGCACTTCAGGCCACTTCCCTTGTTTACAAAAAATATCTAATTGAAAAAATGGTATCGTAATTTAGAGTATCCTCTGGTGGTTATTGTTCACCATCAGAGAATCGATACTAAGGCTAGGCCTGGGTGCAGAAGAAAAACATACATTATTTTTCCAGTGTCTGGGGGATTAAACATGTCTCAACTATTCAGAATATAGCCCAGCAGGATGTTCTCTTGGTGAGAGAATATGTTACCCATGTGTGGGAAAGAATAAATGTCCAGTGCTTTAATCAAGCCCACCCTGTGTGTTCCTGGGTTGTCAAAGTGGTCTCTGACCAACCCAAGAAGCCTTCCAGCCAAACAAAAGGAAGTGCTTTGTACCAGTGGGCTCTCCTGTGCTTATTACTTGCTGGCAGCACAGCCTAAGAAGTCAGGGATCTGGAAGCCTGGTCCCACCTGATCTATCCCTTTCCACACCTGGCATTCAGTATATGTCTGTCAATCAAAGTGGGGATTAGTCCTGCCCAGCATGGTGCTTGCATGTGTAACCCTTTATAATTTTTACAAGCTTTTTCTAAATTCGCAATAACAAAGGAACATAGGCTTTCTATCATGAGCAGGTCTTAAATGCTATGCTTCCCAACTTCTCTTTCTTCCCCCAAATTTAGCAAGGCAACAATAATTAAAGTCAGTAAATAATCAGAGTCAAGAGACACTTTGAAACTTTGCATTAGAACTAGTTACAACTAGCCTAAGTCTTAGAGAAACCTGGAATTATTTTAAACTTTTCCATTTACACCAATAGACCAGAAACAATCAAATAACTGGCTCATTTTACTTGCCTTTCTTCATTTTTAAAGATTTTTTTCTTTCCTTTTGTACTTTGAAGAAAAGACTGTAGCCTGGGATTTAGGGCTATTCCTGCCTTGGAGAGTTGCCCCAGGCTTCCCTTCATGGGCTCCTGGTTGCCCAGAGAAGCCATGCCAGGGGAGTAATTTTGCCCTTTGTTTGAAGACAACTTCTAGGCTTCTGTAATATGGTTCAGCTTTTTTTCTCAAACATGCGAAAAAGCCAATTAAATTTAATTTTGCAATCAAAGGCAATAAAAAGGACCTTACAACACACCACAACATCTGAATCACACTTATAACATCTGAAAAATACCAGAATGAGCCAGTACAAATTTAACAATCCTTTACCAACATTATAACAAATACACAAACTATAAGGACAGAGAGAAAGAAAGCAGCAGGGGTCTGTAGAGACACACAGAAGTTTGGGACCATGGAAGATGAGAGCAGATAGTAAAAGACCTGGGAGAGCACTTTTTCAGAAGGCCCTTCAGTGCCCAGGGGTCAGAACCATTGCTGGGGACCCTGGGACCGCTGGGTGCTATTTCTTTGCTCAGCTCTCAACCAGAGAAAAGGAGTGGATACAGAACAGGTTCAAAAGGTTTCTAACATTCCTTTTGGCTCCTTTTTGAAACAGCAGCCTCTCCCCTGTGACCTGGCGGTCAATAGCCACACTATGCACTTTTATGGCCTAATAGGCATCAAAATTATTAGTCTCCATTATTCCCCACGCCCACCCCACCCCCAGGGTAAGATATGATTTTATTAGGCAGAAGGGCATACAGAAGGAGTAAAAAGCACCAGAGCTTCTGGCAAAGGGGAAGACCCAAGTCAGAAGTCTCCCTAGTCTCCATTATTATAACTATAGAGAAAATAAGATAGCAGCAAGTGGTTCCATTGCTTACCACAGATCTTCAATCCCAGACAAGCCCCCAAAATACGTTACCAAAATTGCTTCTTCAGTAGGTCCTTGGTCTCCAGGATCCAAAGAATGAATTAAACACAGATCAGTGGTAAGACAGGATTTATTTGACAGACAAGAATACAGAGAAAAAGCACCAGAGCTCCTGGCAGAGGGACAAACCCAAGTCGGAAAAAATCTCCCCTGGGTCCTTTGTCTAAGGCAGTGGTTCTCAACCTTCCTAATGCCACAACCCTTTAATACAATTCCTGTGGGTTGTGACCCACAGTTTGAGAATTGCTGGTGTAGGGGTATATATAGCCCAACAAATGAATGGATATAATCCCTTATGTTCCCAGACCTAGGAAACTTACATGAAATTGACCAGGCCTGGGAAAGGGAGTTCCTGTTCAGCCATAAGTGCAAGGGGAGACAAAGGCCCTCCGAGACACCACACAGTGCTAAGCTGGCAACTTGGAAGTGTCCCCCTAGCAGTTGTCTAGCCCCTCTGGCCACTGGAACCTCCTGTGGCCCCCTTCACCCTCCAAACAATTGGTTCCTGTGCAGACCGCTGCTGCACCAGCACCTCCAGGGCAGGAATGGCAGGTCCTCCCCTTGGGTCCCGCTGCTGTGCTGGCTGGGGTGCCACCTGCTCTGTATCAATAGGAACAGACAAATAACTGAACAGGAATGTAGAGTACATAAACAAACCCAAGAATAGGCAAGAGTATGGCCTATGATAAAGATGGTATTTCAGATCAGTGGGAAGAGGCTGATTTAATAATTGAAATCACATAATGGCCTATTAGAAAGTTGAGGAGTTGTATCCTGACTACTATCACTGAAAGAAATTCTAAAGTAAAAAGTTTTAATATAAAAAGGAGGCTGGGAGTGGTGGATGATGCCTGTAATCTTAGTACTCGGGGAGGCCAAGGCTGTAAGATCACTTGAATCCAAGAGTTAGAGGTTGTTATGAGCCAGGCTGACGCCATGGCACTCTAGCTTGGAGCAACAGAGTGAGATTCTGTCTCAAAAAACCCCCAAACAACAGTAATATAAAAACAAAACCATCAAAGTACTATAACAAAATATAGAGAAACATTTTTATCACTTTAGGGTGAGAAAAGCTGTTAGTAAGTTTGGGGCAAAATCTGAAGTGTAATATGGGTAAAATTGGCTAATCTAACCACAGTAAAAATTTTAAACTTTTATAATGAAAAACTAGTAAAAAATATAAACTGTGTAAAACATGTAAAGTACATGTTGCCAAAAAAAGTCTAATTTCCTTGATTTACAAAGAGCTCTGTATGTATCAGTAAGATAGAGATAAACAGCCCAATAAAAATGGACAAAATAAATGAGCAGGTAAAAGAAAAAAAGAGGTATAAATAGCCATTAAGTATGCAGATAAATGCCAAATCTTATTAAAATTAAAGCAAATGTGAATCCAAACATTATTTTAGTTTTCTATTGCTGAGTGACAAATCATTCCAGAACTTAGTATCTTAAAACAACAATAAATATTTACTATCTCTGGCAGTTTCTGTAGGTTGGGAATTCAGAAGGTGCTAAGCTGGGCCGTTGCAGTGTGGAGTCTTTCATGAGGTTGCAGTCAAGATTGTGACTGGGTCTGCAGTCATCTCAAGGGTTCACAGGGTGCTAGAGGATCCATTTCCAAGGTTGCTCACTCATATAACTGGTAAGTTGGTGCTGGCTGTTGGCAAAAGTCTCCAGTTCCTCCCCAAGTGGGCCCTTTCCAGGGGCCCACTTGAGCATCCTGATTACATAGTGACTAACTTCCTCACAGCAAGCAATACAAAAGAGCAAAGCAGAAGCTATAATGACTTCATAATGTAACCTTGGCAGTTATGCATAATCACTGCCACCATGTTCTGTTGGTCACACAGGGCCAGCTTTCTGGGCATGCAACCTATGATGCAACTATGCAGTCACACAGGGTTTAAAGCTCTGCTATTGCCTTATTGATACTCTTTATCTTTTTTTTTTAGACAGTCTCACTTGTTCACCATTGGTAGAGTGCCATGACATATTAGCTCATAGCAACCTCAAACTCTTGGGCTAAGTGATTCTCTTGCCTCAGCCTCCCAAGTAGCTGGGACTACAGGCACCCAGCACAATGCCCAGCTATTTTTAGAAACAGAGTCTTGCTGTAGTTCAGGCTGGTCTTGAACTTCTGAGTTTAGGTGCTCTGCCTGCCTTGGCCTCACAAGTGCTGGGATTGCAGGCGTGAGCCACCTGGCCCAGCCTGATATTTTTTTATCATTTTATCATTGAGCTTTTGTTTTGTAAGTGAAGCCAGTGGGGCCAAAGGGTACATATGTGAGCAGAGGAGATACACAATATGTGTATTCACCAGTGTTCCTCGCCACCTCATTTACGTATAGCATTAGCATTGCACAGAGTTCTGGTGGAAGTTCAGTGAGTCTCAAAGGCAAGTGTGTTTTAAAAGCTAGCAGGTCCCACAAAGTGTAGAAAGAATTATGTGTGTATCAAGAAGTGAAAGAAGAAAAGTTAATTTTATGGTGATAAGAACAAAATACATGTACAAGCTACAAAAAATAAATTGTGTGCTTTTGGTGATTCCATATGAGTTTAAATGCTCTTATATCTGCATTTAAACCTGGCATTGCACAATAAAAAGTAAAGGTAAAATTTGTACTAAAATTTTAACATGTTAGGTTTTCTTTACCTGAAGTAACACCAGATAGCAAATTTTTTTAAAAAGAGAGTTTAGAGAGAGACTAGAAAAAAGGAAAGAGATCTATTCATTGTAACTTTATTGTACTTTTTCCTGCTTTTATGTTAAGTCCTGCAAATTATATAGCCAGCCATGGTCACGCAGACTAGCTCTGATTCAATGTGAGAGGAGACTCACGGAGTATGGGTGCCAGGAGCCTGGGCTCCTTGAAGGTCAGCTCAGAGGCTGCTGCCACAAATATCAACTAGTTCATTTATCACCTCTAAAGTTAGCAAAAAGTTAAAGGCAAGCGTTGATAAGGATGTTGGAAAACAGGTGGATTGTAGTTGGGAAGGTCCACTGGTAGATTTCTGAAGGAAATATTGGTGAAAAATTCAAATGTAGCAAACATGTAACCCAGCAAATTACTGTATAGGAATCTTGTTTAAAAGCATTCCCACAATTGTGCAAAAGTATATATTGAGATGTTCATTGTGGCATTGTTAGTAATAGTAAAAAACTGGAAACAATACAGTGAAAATTTCAAAACATAAACTGCATCTTTATTTCCTCACTTGGAAAGATATCTACAAGAGATTGCTAAATGAAACTAGAAGCTTATAGATCAATACATGTAGTAGGATACTATTCATGATATGTGTAAATATAAGGTATTAATAATGGTTATCAGTGGGAAGTGAGATTAGGTAAGGACTGGTGGGAGGTGGGGATTTTTTTTATATATTTGTCTCTGTGATAGAATAACAAACAGATATGACTTTAAATTTTTAACCAAATTTAAAATTTTCAGTATTAATATTTTATTTTATTCCAATAAGTTAATGATGCCTTCCAAGTATGCAATCTAAAAAGACATAAATATCATCAGATCATTAATTCACATGTTCAAACCATGTTTAATTGCTGATTAGAATAAGGCCATAAATAGATCCCATGGACGTGTCACTAGGGTCTGTCCCCAGGTTGCCAGAAATCATTAATCAATATTCTTTGATAAGATCATTCTTCAGTTAGGTTTACCACATTGCTTTGATGTCACCAGTTGTCTTTATAAGACTTTGTGTTTAAAAATGGGACAAACCATGTCTTCAGCAGTCTCCTAAGAGCAGGGCTAGCCCATTAGCCTAAATAAACCTTGAAAAACTAGCCTTAATGACCCCCTTTTATCCTTTGAAGTGATCCCAAGCCATTCCTGGTTGGTTTTGCCTGCTGAGGACCACAGCTTTGCTTCTAATAGTCAGGTGAGGTCTGCCCAGCTAGGGTGACTCTCAAAATGTAAACCAGCAGCACACGAGCCACATTTAGCTCATGTGTATCTTTTTCTTGTCCCACACAGTGTTTTTTAAATTTTTTAATTAGTTGTCCACTTTAAAAGTGACATTTGAGATAAGAATCTAAATTTTTCATGGCTGCGGTGGCTCACACCTGTAACCCCAGCACTCTGGGAGGCTGAGACAGGTGGATTGCCTAAGCTTAGGATTTTGAGACCAGCCTGAGCGAGAGTGAGACCCTGTCTCTACAAAAAATAGAAAAACTAGCCAGGTTTTGTGCAGGCAGCTGTAGACCCAGCTACTAGGGAGGCTGAGGCAAGAGGATTGCTCAAGCCCAAGAGTTTGAGGTTGCTATGAGCTGTGTTATGGACCTCATTCCAATATGATGACCATCAGCTAGAGCTGAGGGTGGCTGCCCTCTTTATTCAGGGCACAAGCTCCCTCGCCGCAGTTGCCACCACTCTCCATCTTACCCTTTGTTTGTTTTGACCACTTACATTTCTTGCCTAGATCCATAGGCGTTTGAGTCTGACCAGTTCGTTAAGACACCCTTATTTGTATTTATTTAACAACCACTCCCATAAAATGTAGTGTGTGCCAGGCATGCTTCTAAGTACTTTACAAATAGTAACAGTCAATCCTCAAAATATCTTTAGGGGATTGATAATCTTATCATCCCTGTTTTACCTTCTCGACTAATAAGAAGAGAAACAAACATTTTGATGCAGTCACTCTGCAGGCACGCAACCACTTCTATGGAATAGTTGTATTTATTTCTTCTTCTCTAGAGAAATCCCTTTCCTATTGGTTCTCTTAACTTCTCAAACTACTTCCTTAATTTCCATTGCTGGTTTAGTTTAAGATTTGGTCCTTACTAAATTGGAACTGTGAGCACACATGTGCACAGAGGTGAAGAGAAAGGTGAGGAGAAACTCTACCTCACAGGTACAATGAACACTCTCTGAGTCATGAGCACACTTATGGCCTGACTCAAGCACAAGTAAACCAACACCTGACTTCCTTCACAGTAACCATATAGATTGATTTACTGACTTTTCTGTCATATTACCCATAATTAAATTAAAAATCTTTTGGTCCTATGTTGAGTGTCTGGGCAAGCAATGCTCTTAATTCAGTGCTCCATATCATCAGCCAAAATCCCATTTTTGTAAAATCTTCACCCCTAGTCGGCTAGTATACGCTACCATTTTGTCTTTGGTGTCCATGGCAGACATTGCTAACTGAACACAGAATCTTTCCCACTGATCCTGGATGCAGTTTCAGAATGCAGTCTTCACAATATTACAGGCGATAGTTACTACTAGTTTGGAGCTGACACAGTTAGTGAAACCTATTTGCCATATGCTACAGTTTGGGTATTTGTTCCCCCAGACTCCATGCTGAAACCTGACCCCAATATTGGAGTTGGAGCCTAATGGGAGGTGTTTGGGTCATGAGACAGATCCCCCATGAATAGATGAATATCCTCCCTGGGGAAGGGTAACAAGTGAGATCTCACTCTACTAGTTCCCACAGAACTGACTGTTACAGAGAGCTGGCACTGCCCCCTTCTCTCTCACTTCCCCTCTCTTGCCACATGATCTTTTCCACATACTGGTTCCCCTTGACCTTCTGCCATGAGTGGAAGCAGCCAGAGTCCCTCACCAAGTGCCCAGTCTTAAACCTTCTAGTCAGTAGAATACTAGCTAAATAAACTCTTTATAAATTACCCTACCTTATGTGTTCCATATAGCAACACTACACAGACTAAGGACAAAGATAATGTCCTAAAGCTTGGTCAGGTCTCCTGATGGATTCCAGACACACATAAGTGAATGACACAGCCTCTCCCCTTTAGAAGTTCACATCTTATTGGTAAGCAACTTTTAATGACCTGGACAAAATTTTATATATCTTCTAAGAATTATCTCTCATTCTTGAAGTCACTTTGAAAGCCATAAATGCCTTTCATCCTTCAGTTATTCAAGGAATGAAACTTTAGACATAAAAGCACTTACATGGCATTGATTGCAGAATTTTTAAGCCATTGTCCAAAACCCAAACTTATATTTTTATTTTGAAATAAACCTTATTCAAATATAACAATTATAAACAATAAAATCTTGTGTACAGCTTGATGAATTATCATAAAGTGAACAATATGAGTAAATGCCCCCAATAAATATAAAGTCATCAATACATCAAAGTCCCCTGTGCCCCTCCCCGATTATTATTACAATCTTCCTTCCTAAAGGTAACCACCTTCCTGACTTCGAATACCAGAGATAAATTTTAGATATTTTGTAAATGGAATTCCACAGGGTTTCCTGGGTTCTTTTGTTTAATATTATATTTACAAGATTAATTCATGTAATTGCATTTGGCAGTAGTTTGTCCATCTTCATTCCCATAAAATATTCTATTACATGACTATTCATAATTTATTTATCCATTCTCATGTTTATGGACATTGAGATTCTTTTTAGGTTTTGACTATTATAGAAAATGCTTCTAAGAAAACTCTTCTACATGACTTCTGGTGTGTATATATTTACATATATATACCTAAGGACTAATTCACTTTTCTTCAACATGATTAGTGAACGATATCTTCCACTTTAGTAAATAATGACAAATTGCTCTCCAAATTGGTTGAACCAATTTATATTTCCACCAGCATTGGTCAAGTGTTTCACTTATCCTACATCTTTACCAACACTTGGTATCATTAGTACTTTTAATTTTAGCCATTCTAGTGGGGGTATAGTAATATTTCATTGTAGTTCTAATCTGCATTTCCCTAATAACTAATGACTCGAGAACCTTTCCATTTGTTACTTTGCCATATGTCTAACATCTTTTGTGAAGTACCTGTTCAGGCTTTTTACTCATCTTTCTTTTGGATTGTTTTTTCTTATTGATTTATAGGAATTCTTTGTATAGTCTGGATACAAGCCCCTGTTGATTAGCCCCTGTTGATCTTGTAAATATTTTCTCACACTCTGTGGTTTTCTTTTTATTCCCTTACTATTGTCTAAATTTCTGATTTTAGTGTACTGCAATTTACGCTTCCTTTCCTTTATGTTTAGTGAGGTTTTTGTGGAGGGGCAGATACCTTCTTTAACAAAGTTTTACCTTCCCCTCTACTTTCCACATTTAAAATTCTAATATAACTGGGATTGGATTTTGCGTATATTGTGATATAAAAGTCAAAATGTAGGAGGGCAGGTATGGATATCTTATTGACTAGAACCATTTATTTAGAAGAGGATTTTCGTCCAAGTGCCATCATTTTCATAAGTCAAATATGTGTGAGTTGGTATGTGATTTTGCAATTCTCTTTGTCTATCTTTGTGCTAAAACCTCACTGTCTTAAATCATTATACCTTGGTAAATATTGATATCTGATGGGCTAAGTCCTCCATCTTTGTCCTTTTTGTGTGTGTGTGTGATTTTATAACTTTATTTGATGTGTCTGATAATCACCAGTTAGTTCTCATCCACATTGACTGTCCATAGATTTTTGAAAGTGGAACAGGTACATAGGTTACCAAAGTATAGAGCTTGTTTGGTGAATCTTCATCTCCATTAAGTTTTCTGGACAAGCACACAGAGATATGGTATGGGACATTCCTTATGCCTTTGGCCCTGACAGCTTTGTTGAGCCTGATATCAATGCACACATCTGGAGTCCCCATCTCTTTCATGGCAAATTTCCAGCTCTCCCTGAGTGTCTGAGGGGCTGATTCTTGAAGCCCACTCCATGGATGAGCTTGTGCATGTTGATGGTGTATTCTTGAGTCACCACCTTGTTGATGGCAGAATTGCCCTTCTTCTTGACACCCTTCTTGGCAGTAGCCATTCCACCAGGCCCAAGTTGGAAAGAAAGAGCATAAGGGATTGTGTTCACCTTTGTTCTTCTTTAATATTATCTTTGCTATTGTTTGCCCATTGGATTTCATATAAGTTTTAGAACCAGCTTGCCAATTTCTACACCACCACCACCCCAAAAGTTGAGATTTTAATCTGGTTTAATTGGAATCCATACATCAGTTTGTGCAGGAATAACATGTTTATAATAGTAAGTGTTCCAATTTATTAAAATGATACATCTCTCCTTTATTAAGGATATCATCAACTTCTCTAAATAATATTTTAAAGTTTTCTATGTGAAGTTCTCAAAATCTTCCATTAGATTCATTCCTAGGTAGTTGATGGGTTTTTTTGATGCTATTATCAATACTAAAATTTCTAAAATTTCATTTTCTAATTGTTGCAATAAATCGTTTCTAATTTATTTTTTCTATATTAATCTTTTATCCAGTAACCTTTCTGAATTCACTTATTAATTCTAATAGCTTACCTATAGATGCTTTTAGACTCACTACATACATAATTATGTCACCTGCAGGTAACAGTGTACCTATTATGTTCCAACCATCTCTTTTCTTATCTTATTCCACAGCCTAAGACTCTAGTATAATCTTGAATAGAAGAGGTGATAGCAGATGTCTTTGTTTTGTTAATAATCCTAGGGAAATTTCTCAATATTTCACTAGTAAGTATGATGTTTGATATAGGTTTTCTGTAGATAACCTTTTTTTTTTTTTTTTTGTGGTACTTATCAATTTATTGCAAAAGAGAGGGGGAGAAAGTGCTAAGCTTCAGTTGACAGAAAGATCAAAGTCAAAAATAAAAAGAAGTTTGAAGGCATTTGACAGCAGCAAAGGTAGTTATTAAACTTTGGAAGCAGTCAGGCACACAGTTTATTTACAATATAAAATTAAATAATTCAGGGCGGTTCCTGTGGCTCAGTGAGTAAAGCGCTGGCTCCATATACCGAGGGTGGCAGATTCAAACCCGGCCTCAGCCAAACTGCAACAACAACAAAAAAAAAAATAGCCAAGTGTTGTGGTGGGCACCTGTAGTCCCAGCTACTCGGGAGTCTGAGGCAAAAGAATCACCTAAGCCCAAGAGCTGGAAGTTGCTGTGAGCTGTGACGTCACGGCACTCTACCGAGGGTGGCAAAATGAGACTCTGTCTCTAAAAAAAAAAAAAGACAGAAATTAAATAATTCAAACTTAAAGCTTCTGGAACTTTAAATTATTTTAAGCCTTGAGAGGAATATAACTATATATGGCTTGAATCATACAGCACGTAGCTGCAGCTTCTGCTTTTTCTGTAAATAACCGAGTGGTAGCTGAGATAAGACCCCTTTCTGATCCACAGTCCTCCTCACAGAATGTTAAAGCAATCTTCCTTGAATGTAGCAAGCCGTGGTCGATCAAATCGCTGTAACGTGTGGACTGGCCTTGTATAGAAAATATCCAACCCTGTTAAACTTCTCTGCTTCTGCCTATACACGTGAAACCTGAACTTCCTATTCCTTTGGAGTCTGTCTTTCCCAGGCAGTCATCCTGGGTGGTCATCCACAGCCTGTGTACTTGAATAAACTTGATACTTACTCATATTTTCTGACTCTCATTGCTTAACATTAGTCCAGTGTTTCTCACAGAGGTCCTGTGTGCTTCACTATCCCCAAATCTGAGGTCTTATTTACAAAACAAGGTCACTTAGTCAAGCTCTCTGAGGGTGTGTCCTTGGGATCTTCGTTATTCAGAAACTTCCCATGTATGTCTTGTGTACCCTAAAATTTGTGGACCCTGCATGGTAACACCTAAAGACAGTCAGGCAGAAAAGTTATGTGCTATGTCACTCCTTTCTACTTCCATGGGCTCGGTTCTCCCTGGAACGTTGTTGCAGAGGAAGTGTACACAAGAGCTTTAGGCTGGTGTTCTCTAGCAGAGAAATGAGGTCCTTCAGGAGGCAGGAGGCAAAGACAAATAGAACCATGGAGAGTTTCAGCAGAAATAGGATGTCAGAGGCTGTGGCCTCCTGATTCCCGTCCGGCAGGAACCAGGGGCCGCAGGCACCGAGTAAGGCGTATGAAAAGTGAAAGAGGTTCATAGAAACTTTAGTAAGAGAAGAGATAGAAATTAAGAGTAGAATAAGGGCCCATAAGAAAAACACAAACACAGAGATAAAGGCTGAAGCTCAGAGCCAGTGCCCCAGAGCCCGTTTATTCTTAACTCCAGGGGTATTTATAGTCGTGAGGAAAAGGGGGGTTGGACAGTGGCAGTTGGTTGGAACAGTGGCCGTTGGTTGGAACAGTCCCATGCAAGCTCCCTTCCAGGAACCATATGTGCAGCGGGCTATCTTGTAACTGGTCTAGCAGATATATAGGGAGTGGCCTATAGATGCTTGTTATCGTTTGTGGTCAGTGCGCCTCCTCCTGCAGGGTCTTTGCACAAGCATATAGCATTGCTGCCAACCCTTACAAGAGGCTATCATGTCCAAAAGTTGCTTAGACTCTTGTGATGAGGACCCCTTCCCAACACACACACACACTGAGCTCCCGAACTTGATAAAGGGGCTCCAGGGTGGATAGAGACAGCTCTTTGGAACAAGTATCAACATATCATCTCAGTCTCTTTGGCTTCACGCTATCCTCATCAACGGCCCTCTACTCCTTAATACGGTCCTGAGAGCACCCATGCGACAGGGGAGCATGGTGACAAAGCAGCATGCGGAGATAATGGGACTCTTTCCCGGCATACAAGAATAAACTGACACCAAAAGCATCAGTGAACTGATCCAGAGTGGGCTCTGCATGGTTCCTGAGCAGTGTGTAGACAGACATTACCATCCCAGGGGTACAGAATCTGCACTGGGTACCATGACACTGGGCGATCCTCTCCTGAACAGGACGGATTCTGGTCTTGGTGCTTCCTATGCGTTCTACTGTGGTGACAGCAGCACCATACGGAACAGATGGGGATCAGACAGACATTGGCTGAGTAATGTCTTATCTTCTTGGGAGTGGGGCTGTATCATGATATCACCATACAGGCACCACAGCCTCCCCCTCCACAGCTGTACTTAGTTCCTGTGAGTCGAAGCTTCTTCCTCAGGTATGGCAACAGCATTATTTCAGGATCAACATTTCTTTCTGTCACCTGGTGGCTGTTCACGTAGAAGAGCAGCGCAGGCCCCAGATCCATGCTGGTGGGTCCTGCATTGGGGAATGGGGTTCGGGTCCAAGACTGGGCCAGGCAGCACCAGATATCCTTTATTTTATTAAGAAAATTCTTATCTTTTTCAAGTTTTCTAGGGCTTTTATTTCGTTTATTTGTTTTTTGAGATGGAGTCTTACTCTGTTGCCCAAGCTAGAGTGCCATGGCATCAGCCTAGCTCACAGCAACCTCAAACTCCTGGGCTCATGTGATCCTCCTGCCTCAGCCTCCTGAGTAGTTGGGACTATAGGTACCCATCACAAGACTTGGCTAAATTTTTTTGTTTTTAGTAGAGACAGGGTCTTGCTCTTGCTCAGGCTGGTCTCCAACTCCTGAGCTCAAAGGGATCCTGTCTTTGCCTCCCAGAAAGCTAAGATTTCAGTGTGAGCCACCCACCCAGCCTCCTAGGGCTTTTTTATTTTTAACGCAGGTTTACTCTCATCAGATACTTTTGGGTTTTTTTGGTTGTTTTTTTTTTTTTATCAGTATCTGGCTGGGGCTGGGTTTGAACAGGCCACCTCCGGCATATGGGGCCGGCACCCTACTCCTTTGAGCCACAGGTGCCTCCCGATACTTCAGTATCTTTTGAGAGGATGGTGTGATTTTTCTCCTTTAATCTATTAATTAATGTGGTAAATGACAATGATTGGTTCTCAATTATTGATCAACCTGTATTGCAAATTATATTGAAATTTTTTGTCATGTATTATCCTTTTTCTATGTACCAGGGTTTGGTGAGATTTTATTTGAGATTTTTTTCACCTGTTGTGAGAGGGTATTTTCCTTTCTTGTGTGTACTTTTCGTGTTTTGATATTAAGCCTCATAAAACAAATTGGGAAGTGTTCCCTCTTTTTCTATTCTCTGAAAGAGTTTGTGTGATACTGGCACTATTTCTTTCTAAAATGTTTGGTATGATTTGCCAGTGAAGCCATCAGGGCCAGGAATTTTCTTTGGGAGGTTTTTAAATTATAGATAAAATTTATTTCTTCAGTAAATTTAGGGCTATTCACATTTCTCTTTCATCTTGTGTCAATTTTAGTAAGATGTGTTTTCCTAGGACATTTCCATTTCATCTAAATTTTCAAATGTAGGGGTGGCACCTGTGGCTCAAGGAGTAGGGCACCAGCCCCATATACAGGAGGTGGAGGGTTCAAACCCGGCCCCGGCCAAAAACTGCAAAAAAAAATAAAAAAGGCAATTTTCAAATGTATTGGCATAAGTTGTCCACAGTGTCCTTTTTATTATTTTAAACATCTATAGAATTTGAGATGGTGCCCCTTTTTCATATTGTATATATTTGTAATTATAAAATATAATAACAAATTTGTTTTGTATTTGTTATTTGAGCTTTCAATATTTCTTTTGATCAATCTTAACAGAAACTTACCCATTTTATTAGTCTTTTTAAAAACCAACCTTTGGCTTTGTTGATCCTATTATATATTTTTATAGTTTATTGACATCTGTTCTTTGTATTTCTTTCATCCTCCTATTTTGGGTTTAATTTTCTGTTCTTTTTCTCACTTCTTGAGATGGATGTGTAGGCCATTGCTTTTCATCCTTTTTTTTCTAATATATGCATTTAAGTTTTTCCAAATAGCTTTAGTACCATCCCATAAGTTTATATAAATTGTGTCCAAATATTTCAACTCAAAACATATTTTAATTTTCACTGTTGTTTCTTCTTTGACTTGGGATGTTTAAAATTAGGCAATAGGCTGGGCACTATGGCTTACACCTGTAATCCTGGCACTCTGGAAGGCTGAGGGGGGTGGTTTACTTGAGCTTAGGAGTTCAAGACTACCCTGAGCAAGAGTGAGACCCTGTATCTGCTAAAATTTAAAAAAACTAGCTGGGCATTGTAGAGGGCACCTGTAGTCCCAGTTACTCAGGAGGCTGAGGTAAGAGTATCTCTTGAGCCCAAGAGACTGAGGTTGTTATCAACTATTATGGCAACACAGTACTCTACCCAGGGCAATAGAGTGAGACTCTGTCTCAAAAAAATGAAAAATAAAATAAGGCAATGAAAATATTGTTTAATTTCCAAACATTTGAGAATGTCCTAGTTTTCTTTTTGTTACTGATTTTTGGTTTAATCCCACTGTGGTCAGAGAATATACCACACCTAATCTTAATTCTTTGGAAGTTATTGGGATTTTACTCAGTGACCCAGCATATAATCAATTTTTGTCAATATTCCATGCATATTTGATAATAAAGTATCTTCTATCAATATTTAGCATTGTTCTAAATATATCAATAAGATTATGACTCTTGTGTTACATGAGTCATCTATATTTTTACTAATTTTTTTGGTTTGATTTTTCTATCAGTTCCTGAGAGAATGGTATTGAAATTTCCCAGCATAAGTGTTAATTTTTCTACATTCCTTTTAGTTCTATCATTTTTTTGCTTTATATATTTTAAGGCAATGTTATTAGTGTTTACAAATTAAGAATTTTATTTTTTTCTATTGAGTTGACCCTTTTATTTTTATGCAATGTCTCTTTTTATCCACAGCAGCATTTTTCAACTGCACATGATGCACATTCTGTGCAGGTAATTATTTGTTGGGTTGGAGATACTATCTTTTGCACTGTAAGATGTATCCTTATCCTCAACCCACTAAATGGTAATAGCATTTTTACCCCCCAATCATGACAATCAAAAATATCTCTAGACATTGCCAAATGTCCACTGGGGAGCAAAACTGTACCTGGTTGAGGACCACTGATTTATAGTTGTGTTTTGTACCTTAATGTCTATTTTGTCTGTATTAGAAGTTTTTCTTTTTTTATCACTTTACTTTCACTTTTTCAGTATCCTTATTCAAGATATGTCTCTTGTAAACAGTATAAAATTGTCTTTTTAAACAGCCTCATAATCTTTTACTTATAATTGGAGTATATGTTCCTTTTAGCTTTAACATGGTTACTAATATATATTTGGGTATAACTCTGCCATGATTATTTATTTCATATTTAATTATTCTATGTTCTCTTTCCTTTCTTGCCCTTTTGGAATATTATTACTTTATTATCTCTCTATTAATTGAGCATTCCTTCATCATTCTTTTACTAATTATTCTAGGGATAACAATATATATCTTTAACTTATTGAAATAAGTTAAAACTTATTAAACTTATAAACATTTAAACTTATTAAAATGTTAGTACTTTTGCCACTTTCTGTATATTTTGTTGGACTATTACTTTTTATTTTATGTTCTTTGTCCTTCTTCAAATAATGCAGGAAGAACAAATATCATACCCAAGTACAAGCTATAAGCAGGTAAGAGAATGAAAAGGAAATATAGAAAAGGAAAAATGTCATCTGCTTTCAGAGAAGTCTGGACAGATGAAGTAGCTGATCATTCACAGCATGGTAGGTACACTGACATTTTTAATAAGACAAAAAAATAGTCCCCCTAGTTTCTTCATGTCTTGCCATAATGTCCCCTACTGTAGCATATCTTAAAGCATAGGCCTTTTGGGGTGGGTTTGCCAGGGGTCGGTTTAAAGTACCTAGATAGTATGAGGAGCTCAACAGAACTTACACTTCCATTGTACTTTGGGTTAACGTATCAGCCACCCAAGGAGACACAGCCCCTCACTCCTCACAGGCCAGGCGCCAGGGATATATCAATAATTGTGTCAAGCAAAATCCTTGTCTTTCCACTGATGGTCTTTCTGGAGAAAAAAGTAAACTTGGAGACATTGCCATTTTCTGTCTTCTAACATAAAGTATCTTCCTCTTCTCCAAGTATTTTTCAGGGTTGAGTTGCTTTAGTTTGGGTTCTTCCAGAAGCCAACCCTACCCAATACCGCTGCTTCAGCCTTGCCAGTCCCTCTACAATCCTTTCCTACTCCAGCTGGATTTCCAGGGAAATATTAGCAATGAAAACAAAGTGTCTACCACATATAAACATGTGAGAGACATTCTTCTCACTGACACTCTACTTATTAGCAGACCTGCAGCTGAATCAGTTCACAGACTTGTCTAGTAATTATAGTAGCATGGGTTGGTCAATCCTCAGGCTCTGGCCATATTCTTTCTATAGCCAATGGCCTGGTAATAGAGTATTAATTTTAAAACTCCACCACTCCAGCTTAGGTCTCCTTTAGGTTCCCAAACTATAGAGGTGGAGAATGGGCACTGGCTACTTTTCTATTTCTTCTCTTTATTCTTCCTCAAATGCTATCTGCTCATGGGAGCTGATTCTGTGAATCTCTACCTAATTTGACATTCAGTGACAGCACTGCAAAGATGAAGAGCAGCAGAGAGCAAGGTATGTGGGAAGCGGTGTACCATGCCCTCTAGGTACACCACCCTCCAGAAACTCCACTGCTTTCTGAATTACTTGGGGACTTTACATCCTTTTAATTACATTAATCTCAATCTTGTTTACTTGTGAACTTTAAATTCTCCACATATACAACTCAAGTAAGGGACCATTACTTAATTTTATACAGTCTATTTTTATTTAGGCTTATTAAAATATTTATGCTTTCCAAAGTTCTCCATTTCCTTCTGTATCTTGCTGTTTACATCTGGGGTTGTTTTCTTTCTACCTCACCAGCTACCTTTCATTTACTGTAGGTCTGCTGCTACTGAATTCTCTAGGTTTCTATGACTTAAAATTGTCCTTAATTCTCTTTTATTTGAAATATACCTATAGTTTGCTTGGTTTAGAATTTGGGATTGCTAATTATTTTCTTTCTGTTGATAAATCAGCTATTGCTTTTTGCTGCACCTTTGAAATTATTGTTTTGCCCTTCTTTTCTTTTCATATATTCTCTTTGTGGGTTTCACAATTTCACTGTTGTGTTCTTGGAAGTGGTTTCTTTGTATTTATCATGACTGAGGTTCAAAATACTTTTTAATCCATGACTTGATGTCTCAGATTATGTCTCAGTTAATCTGGGCTACTATTTAAAAAATATACAATCAATTGGGTAGCTTAAACAACATATATTTATTTTTCACAGTTTAGGAGGTTGGAAAGTCCAAGCTCAATGCACCAGCAGATGTAGTGTGTGGTGAGGGCTCTCTTTCCAGTTTGTAGATGGAAATCATCTCAATGTATCCCCATTTGGAGAAAGAGAAAGAGACAGAGAAGAAACAAGTTCTTTTGTAAGTCTTTTTTTTTTTTTAATTGAGCAAGAGTCTTACTCTGTGGCCCTCAGTAGAATACTATGCCATCATAGCTCACAGCAACCTCCAACTCTTGGGCTCAAGCAATTCTCTTGCCTCAGCCTCCCAAGTAGCTGGAACTACAGGCACCCACCACAACACCTGGCTTTCTTTTTTTTTTGTAGAGACAAGCTCTGGTTGGTTTTGAGCTTCTGAGCTCAGGGCAATCCACCTGCCTCGGCCTCCCAGAGTGCTAGGATTACAGGTGTGAACTACCATGCCCAACCTTTAAGTCTTCTTATAAAGGCATTTATCCCATCACAAGGATCCCACTCTCATGCTGTAATTACTTCCCAAAGCCTCCATCTCCAAATACCATCGTACCAAGGATTCTGGTTTCAACATATGAATTTGGCTGGTGAGGGATATAAACATTCAATCCTTAGCAGTATCTTCTGTCAGTTTTAGAAAATTTGTGACCATCATTGCTCAAATACTGCTTCTCCTTTATTCTTTCTCTCATCACCATCATTTGGGACTCATTAGATTTTTTCACTACATCTCATTGAAAGAAAAGGAATACCTTACCAAATGCTAACTACTGGAAAGCTGGTGTGAATACACTATGTTCTTCCCTTTTTCCTTTCTGGGCTTCAGTCTCTGTTTCCTTCTGATCTATCATCTAGGTCACTAGCTTTCCTCGCTGTATCTAATCTGCTATTAAACCCTGCTTCTATTATCTATTGCTACATAACAACCCTGCCCAAACTTTTGTGGCTTCAAACAACTGGCACTGCAGTATTTAGTTACTCGTGATTCCGTGATTTGGGTAAGGCTCAGCAGGCATAGTTTGTCTCTCTGCCACATGGTATTGGCAAGGAAAGCTTAACTGAAGTTGGAGGGTCAGAGATGGCTTCACTCATATGTCCTGGCACCTCAACCAGGGGGACTGGAAGAGTTGGGAACTACTTAGGCCTCTTTTTTCTCTCTCTCCCTCCCTCCATCTGTCTATCGCTATCTCTCTGTATCTTTATCTCTACCTCTATCTCGTCTTTCATTCTCCAGGCCCTATCTTTCCCCATGTGCCCCACTCTCCCCCCATACTAGTACGGTAATTCTATTTCTTTATATGGTCAGTCAAGACTCCAAAAGGGGCTCGGCGCCTGTGGCTCAAGTGGCTAAGGCGCTAGCCACATACACCTGAGCTGGTGGGTTTGAATCCAGCCCGGGCCTGTCAAACAATGATGACTGCAACCAAAACATAGCCGGTGTTGTGGCGGGTGCCTGTAGTCCCAGCTACTTGGGAGGCAGAGGCAGGAGAATCACTTGAACCCAGGAATTGGAGGTTGCTTTGAGCTGTGATGCCACAGCACTCTACCCAGGACGACAGCTTGAGGCTCTGTCTCAAAAAAAAAGACTCCATAAGGGTGAAAACAAAAACTCCTAGACCTCTTCATGCCTAGGCCTAGAACTAGCAAAGCACAGTTTCTCCCACATTCTACAGATGGTCAGATATTCTAGCCTCCCAGGAATTCTGCAGCACTACTTCATTTGTCATGAGTTTTCCTTCATCATTCGCCTGTTCTCCATGGATCCTAGACCTAGAACAATAACTGATGCATATCACGCCTATAATCCTAGCCCTCTGGGAGCCCAAAGCAGGTGTAATTACTTGAGCACAGGAGTTTGAAACCAGTCTGAGCAAAAGTGAAACCCTGTCTGTATTAAAAATAGAAAAAAACTGAGGCAAGATGATCACATGAGCCCAAGAGTTGGAGGTTGCTGTGAGCTATGATGCCAGAGCACTCTACCCAAGGTGACAGCTTGAGACTTTGTCTCGGGGTGGGGGGGAACAAACAAAAAACAAACTGATGCATAGCTGTACTCAACAAATACTTATTCAATAAATGAATGAATGAATACTTACCACTGAGCTAATGTTAACCTTCAGCAGCATATACACTAGTATTGGAACAATACTAGAAAAATAGCAGGCAAATTTGCAAGTTCTTCAAGTTTTTAATATCATTTCTATCTTGACCCTCCCCTTCCCAAATAACTAGTAACTCAGTAAAATTAACCAGTTTGGTTTTCAGTCTGGAACAGGACAGGGAAACAGTGAGAATGAGAACAATCTCAATGGAAAGAAACACTTTGGGTTAAAAATCTCAGGAGAATTCCCGGGACCTAAAACAATCTCTCCAAGTAAGATCTCAGGTAGTTCAGGCAGCATTTTCCAAGACCATTAACATTTTCTGAAGTTACTATTGGGGTGCTCTCTGCTTCTCTACTTGGTGGCCTAAGTATAGTTGCTACCATTACCTATCCCCACACTCGCAATGCTGACTAATGCCAGCCTTTGACCCCTACCTCTTATCCTAACCCATGTTGACTTATTGGTGACTTTTGCCAACACAGAACTGCCTATGAATGAAGTGGGATTTCTCTCTCTCACCACAAATAGCATATTACAGTTATTTATTTTACTCTCAAGAGGGTACAATGTCTTATAGCCCTTTCTCTTTCTTTTTTTATTTTTTTAGAGACAGAGTCTCACTTTAGAGACAGAGTCTCACTTTGCCGTGGCATCACAGCTCACAGCAACCTCCAGCTCTTGGGCTTAGGCGATTCTCTTGCCTCAGCCTCCCATGTAGCTGGGACTATAGGTGCCCACCACAATGCCCGCCTATTTTTTGTTGCAGTTTGGCAGGGGCTGGGTTTGAACCCACCACCCTCGGTATATGGGGCTGGCGCCCTACTCACTGAGCCACAGGTGCCGCCCCGAGCCCTTTCTCTTTCAAGGAATGTGATACTGTTTCCCCTGAGATTGTCTGATGCAAGGTCCAGAGAGCTACCTTCTGACACGATGATTGTGTGTGCATGTGTGCTTGTGTGTGGGAGAGATTAACATCAACTGTTCCTTTTCACACTACGTTGACAACAACAAAGAAAACAATATCAACTGACATTAATGAGCATTCACTATGTGCTAGGTGCTTTTCTAAGTGCTTTATATGTAGCCTACATAATTTGGAGCAGAAGAAAAGATTTTACACAATTGAAGCATCATAGATGAATGTGGGGGCAAGATTTGAAGGAACCATTAAAGTTTTATTGGAAGCTGAGTCAAGATATGAAAGGGGAAGATGAAAACATGGTTATGTCAACAAAATATGTGATGCATATGAGTGAGAAGATGATGGCAAAATAGATCAAGGAGCTAAAGGCAAGGAGAAGGATTAGCCTACAGAGATTCGAGGATGCTAAAATCAAAAGTGATCAGAAAAAACTGGTACTATCACCATTTGTGAATGCATTTCCTTCCAAGTCTCAGAAATACAATTAATGTATTCTACTTTGATATAGTAAAGAGACCAGTTCCAGCGGCCACATTGGCTAAAATAAAATACATCAGACTCTTTTGATGGTCTTATATCTTATATGGTCTTGATATCTCTGAAGGGTTACAGATTATCTGTTAAATATTTGAACAGAGCATTGCTCTGGAATAGCCATAGCTCAGTCCTTTGCATGAAGTGGAAGAACCAGTCTGAAAGCTGTCTGCAGCACAAGCCATAGGGCAATGCTTCATCCCCAGTAGCAACGTGTTGACAAGGTGGTCTGCATCCAGCCTGGCTGCAAAGAAGGATGGGCTCTTAGCCAAGCACAATAGGAGATTCCTGATGACCAGCCAGAGAGAGCCCAAGTGAGCGTATTATTAAGTCTGGCTTGGTTGGAGCGTGAGAGTCAGGCAAGGGAGGTATGCTGAACAAAGACCAGGCTCATTTGAAAAACTGAACCTACACTGGGGGAAAATTTCCACCTTCTCAAAATCACCATACTTCATCAATTATCCCATTTTTGATCTCCAT
The DNA here is from genome assembly GCA_963574655.1 of Perodicticus potto. Classification (NCBI taxonomy): domain Eukaryota; kingdom Metazoa; phylum Chordata; class Mammalia; order Primates; family Lorisidae; genus Perodicticus; species Perodicticus potto. The sequence goes on from CAUYRH010026949.1 coordinate 26,692, forward strand.
CTTCAACATTGGCTCAGTGAGTAGGGCACCCGCCCCATATACCGAGGGTGGTGGGTTCAAACCTGGCCCTGGCCAAACTGCAACAAAAAAACAGCCGGACGTTGTGGCAAGCGCCTGTAGTCCCAGCTACGCGGGAGGCTGAGGCAAGAGAATTGCCTGAGCCCAAGAGCTGGAGGTTGCTGTGAGCTATAATGCCACAGCACTCTACCGAGGGCGATAAAATAAAACTCTGTCTCTAAAAAAAAAAATAACCACGAAACAATCACAACAGAACTCTGCCTTTATGCCTTCTCGCTACTCCTCTACTGCGAGGAATATGTTGTCTGCATTTCCCGACTCCGCTTTTCACCTCTCACCTCTCAAGCTTCTGGTGTCTTCCATTACCCTTGAGTGAAACAGTTCCTAACAACATCACCAATGACTTTTCAATCACTAGAGTCAAAGGATCCATCTCCTTCTGTAACTTACTTGGCCTTCCTGTGGCAGTTATCTGGGCATCTTTCTTCTGGAAATTCTTTGACTCCTTGACTCCTATGATACTACATTATTTTTCAGCCCGACTCTTAGATGTTAGTATTACCTAACTCCAAAAGTAGGCACTACTTTTCTCGTTTCTACAGTCTCCTGGGCATCCCAGGAGTGGTTTAAATGACCACTTGTGTACTGGCATCACTCAAATCTCTACATTGTGTCTTGACTACCTAGCTGCCCACCAAACATTTCTCTGGATGCCCCATGGAAATCTCAATACCTCCCAAATGACTCATGACCTTATCTCAAAACCTGCTTATTCTTCATGGATTCCCTCACCTTGGTGAGTATCAAAACTAATCATTCTGTTGCTTAAGCCAGAAACCAGGGAATCATTTTTGACTCTTCCTTCTTCTACCCACCTGCCATGCAATGAGTCCACAAGCTCTATCTCAAAATCCTTGTCTTCTCTCTGCTGCTGAGAGCCTCTCACCCTCAAATCTGTCTCCTCATTGGTCAGCAGAGTAATCCATCTAAACCCAAACCATGATCACATCCCTCCCCTGCTTAATGTCCTCCCGTGGTACCCTTCCAATTAACCACCTTTTCCCTGTCATTTCTCTTCTCTCCCCTGCATCTAGCTGGTGCCCTCAGGAAGGTTGGGCCACACAAATCTGCAGTTGGATCACAGGGATTGGGGTTTGACGTAAGAGGACTCATCTACAGGTCCATGAGCAGTGTGTGACATTAAGACATCCACCCACAGCAGATTCCACAAGTGAGAGACACTGGCATATTATTACAACTAAGGCAAAAAACACCTAGATTAGTCTTCTATGGTGAGAAAAGATGAAAAAGTGAACCTGTAGGACAAAGAAAGTGATGAGTTGCAAGTAGTAAAGAAATACATTAGTAAGATAAAACCAAAGCACTATTAACAGAGTAAACAGTGCCCAGGAAGTCAAGAGGCTTTTAACTCCCTTTTTGGGGAGCCCAGTACCAGGGAACAAGAGCAGCAGTTAAAACAAATGCCCACCCATCTACAAAGCGAGCAAGGAACATGCTGGGGGAAACTGTAGCTTCCATGAAAGGAAGAGAGGGCAGGGAAGCCCCAAAGAGGGTCCAGACACGTGAGAACTGTCCTTGTGACAAGGTGAAGGCCACAGAAAGTCAGTAAGGGGTAGTGACTGCTGACCCCCGAAGGCAGGTGGGCTTCAGGATGATGAAAGAAGCAGTGTTCGTTCATTGGACAGACCCAAAATGACTTCTTGAATTATTTTAATCTCCCAAAGGAGGGTGTTAGGAATATTCTCACCCCCCAAAATGTCTTTGAACGCAGCCAATTAAGGAGTTCCAAGTAAAATAGTGGTAAGTGCACATCTTGTTCTAGACCTAATGAACTGTGTACGTACATAAATCACCAGAACCGAAGCCAATTTCAAAAACGTCGGGTCCAGAAGGTTGCCAAGATTGGAAGCAAGCGACCTGCTAGAGTAAATCCTTTCCACAAACACTACAGGCCCGTGAAACCCACGCAGAGAGCAGCATAATGGCTTATGGACTCGTGCGGGTCCATATTCGAATCCCGACCGTGCCTGCCCTTTCCAGCACATGAGAAAACCTCCCACGACTCCGGTGAAACAGCTCGCCCTACGTGGGTCACTGTGCCTTGTTAAAGGACGGGAACCCAACGGTCGCGGACTCTCTCGGGCAGCCCGGTGCACGGGGCAGCGGGTCCCCTCGCGCAGCCGTCCCTCGGGCTTGGAGTGCCTTTGTCCCCCACTCACCAGAGAGCACCCGCGGAACTGGTCGGCGGGGGGCGGCCGGGCAGGGATCCAGGCAGAGGGAGGTGGGCGTGGGGCTCGGGGGCGCGAGCCGGGGCGCCCCCAGTGTGGCGCGGCCGGGCAGGGAAGGGGGCGGCCGGGTGGTGATTGGCTGGGCCGCGACAGGAGCTCCGGGCCAAGAACAAAAGACAGCGGGCGGCGGGCGGCCTCGGAGTAGGCGCTCCCGCCCGGCCGGCGCGGGCTTCGGTGCTGGGGGAGGACGCACCCACCGCCCGCCCGCCCGCCCGCCCAGCAGCCGCGCTGGCGCGCTCCGTTTCTCCGCGAAAGCCGGCCGTGCACCTAGGAATTAACCGGCCGGCGCGGGAGGGGCGGGGAGCGGGGCGGGGGGATGCTGAGCGCGCGCGAGAACAATAATAAGATCGTGTTTGCGGTCGCTGCCCGAGGAAGAATTCCGAGCAGGCGCGAGGCCCGGCGCTCGCGCCGCGCCCGGGAGCCCGGGAGGGAGGCCGCCGGCGGCGGCATGAGGCAGGCGACGCGGCGCCTGTGAGCAACGCGCGGCGGGGAGCTCGGCGCGGCCGGACGCGAGGGCGGCGAGCGGCCTGGGGCGCCCCTCCCCCGCTGCCGGGCCGTGATTTGCGGGCCCGCTGCGCCCCCCGCCCATCCCTCGCCTCAGCCGCAGCCTCGCCGCTTCCCCTCGTCGGAGCGGCCGCCAGTCCGCCCGCTCGAGGCCCGCGGGGAGCGCGGCGCGGCCCGTCGGCCCGCAGGGGGGCGGCCTCCCGCATCTTCGCAGCGACCGAGGAGGAGCGGCGGGGATGGCGCGTCCGCGGCCCCGCGAGTACAAAGTGGGCGACCTGGTCTTCGCCAAGATGAAGGGCTACCCGCACTGGCCCGCCCGGGTGAGTCCAGCGGCCGCGCGCGGGCCCGCCCGCCCACCATTTTCCCCTCCATGATGGCGCGCCCGCCCGCTTCCCGCCGCGCCTCGGCCCCGAGCCCGCGGAGGGGCCGGGGACAGGGTGCCCGGCCGCGCCGCACCGCGCCGGGCGGCCATCCTGCCGCCCACTTCCGAAGGCGGGCCCAGCCCCGCGGGCCTGCCGCCGCCTCCTGCGGGAGAGCCGGGGCTGGCCGGGCGGCCGCGGGGCAGCGGCCCGGGGCGGACGTCGGGGCAGGTAGGGGAGCGTGGCGCAGATGGCCGTCCGGGGGCCGTAGAGCGGCGGCGGCGGCGGCGGCGAACCCTGGACAGGGGCAGTGGGCACGCAGAGGCCAGCGGGAGCAGCTGGGCAGTTATTCATCGCCGTCCTCGCCTTGCAGACTTGTTGAGTTTTCCCTGCGCGCCGTTCCCGCTGCCCTGCCTGCCCTATCATTGTCCCGGGGTGCGTGCCTCCATGCTGTCCCTCGCTCTTTTAAACCGACAGCAGCTCGCTGGCCGGTGGGTCCAGCCGGCTCCGGTGCCTGGCCACCTCCATGTTTGTTTTAGGTGGAAGCCCGAACCGTGTTCTCGGCCTCCCACCGCAGCCCACAATAGCCCTGGCTTCCCACACAGCGCCGTTGTCGCTGGGCCTTTCTCTGGAAAGCATCTGCTTGTGATACATAGCACGAATGATTATTATTAGGCCTTTTGGGTGAGGAAGACACGCCACCCTGCCGTATGTGCTTTTTTGCTTTAAAATAAATCCTTTCTTAGAAACTGTGCAATAGTCGACGATTGTTGGAAATAAATACAGTGAAAAGGAGGGCCAGGGCATGTTGGAGACTACATTGGTATCCTCAAGGAACAGAAACAGGTATGGGAAAATTGGCACACAGTGTGAGTCTTGAGATGTGATTTAGTCAAGTGAAGGTGGAAAGACCAAGGGAAAAAATTACACCCATTCACAACACGAAGTGCCATTATGGGTGGCCAGACTGAAATTTAGTGAAGTTGATGTAATAGGTAATGGTGGACATAATCACTTATTTTATGTTTGGTTAGGCATGATCGTAAAAAGGAAAGAACGTCAGGCCAGGAATGGGGGGACACGGTGTCTGGGACTAATCGTTTCAACTGTATGCATTTCCATTTCTGCAGCTATAAAATAATCATCTCTAGGGTCTATCCCTTCCAACACTAACAACCTCAGGTATCAAAAGGAGAAAACAGTCTTAACGTTCCATTAGGCTGTGAAAATAACTTCACGTTGGGACTGTAGGTTGCCTTTAAGGAAGGCAAAGTTAAAGGCAAGGTAAAATAACTGGTTATTTTCTGTGCTGTGGTACAATATCGCTTAAAGGAGCAAGATAGGTGACTTTAAGAGTCCTTTAGGGAATCCCTGAATGTGTGTGTCAAGTAAGAAATAAACAGCTTTAGGTAGAGTATTATGTATATACACAGTCAAAAGTGAATTAAAGGCCACCATTGGCAATCTGTCATTTAACTTGTAATGGTTTTTTTTTAAAACTCTTGAAAAATATCTTCTGAGAATCAAAATGAATAAAATTTCATTAATTTCATTAACATGTTGCTTTCACAGGCCGGCCACCTGGAGTAATTTGTGAAACAGGAAAGTGCTACAGAGGTGGTCCTGGTTGTATTTCTAATTGCATTATAAAATTCCTGGAAGTTATAATAACAAAACAAGGCAAAATGGAAAGTAAAATGAGGAAACAAAAATCAGACTTTTAGATTTTAAAAATAGATAAAAGGAGAAAAATCTTGTCTATTCCCTTTTTTTAATGTATTATTTTACTGTGAATGACATGTTGCAATTTCCAAAGAAAGGTAAATGTAAGAAAAGTATCATTTGAATCCCTACTCTTGGTTATAGTGCTACATGCTTCACAAATGTTCTCATCTTATTTTCCATCCAATTCTGTGAGGCATTTACCCCCATTTTATACCTAGTTAAAGCTTTGTAGATAATGTTATAAAAACTAACTGGAAAAAAAAGTCCTTCTTATTCCAATTTCAAACCCTGTCACTTGATATGAAGGCTAGTCATGTAGAGATTAGATTTTTTATTGGCCCTAAGGGATAAAACCTAAGGAACACCCAGGGAGGACAAGCTTTCTAACAGTCAGAGCTGGTCTATGTAGACATGGAAAAGCAACTTCTCTGCTGTAAGGAAGATGTTTGGTTCTAGGCAACCTCTTGTGAGAAATATAGGTCAAGAGGGTTCAGAATTTAGATAACTTGGATTCTGCTCTTGGCTGGCCTTCACACTCTTACCTTATGTGTGTTCTATAATCTGTCTAAGTTTAGTTTACTAGTCTGTAAAATAGGTATAATTCTTACCTTGGAGTACAGAGTGCCTAAAAGCACCAAGTGATGGTGCTTGAATCTTCCCTTTTCCTTTTTTAATTTCTAACTTTCCCTTGTATCACACTTTTTAAAATTGTTTGTCAGCTTTCAATTCTTGAATAGATTTGTTATTGCTTCCAACATTTTTTCATGAAAAATGTCAAATACATAGAAAAGCTAAAAGAACTTGTGCGGTGAATACCTGTGCATCTGCTATCTAGATTCTACAGTTAAATTATACCTTACTTGCTCTGTCACATATCTTTTCCTGCATCCATACCTCTCTCCGTGCAGAAGTCCATCTTATTTTAATGCATTTTAAAATAAGTTGCAGATGTCACTTAATTTGCTTCCAGACACTCCTACATGCATACCATTAACTAGAGGTTAATATTTTTTATGGATTCTGTTTTTTTCCTTTAAGGTAAAATTTACGTAGAGTGAAACACATTTACCTTGACTGTATCATTCAGAAAGTTTGACAAATGTATACACAACTATAATACAAATATCTACCAAGGCATAGAACAGTACCAATACCCAGCAAAGTTTTGGTAGTAGATACCTATCTTCCTTACTTCCCCCCCAGTATCCAGATGTGTTATTTTAACATGAAATAGCAGCTAGCTATTTCTAATGGAGTATACCTAATCATGGATATCTTTAAAAATGAGAAGTTTGTCTATGCCTATAGATCAGCTAAATTAATATTAAAATATGCTAAATAAGAGTGTGAATCCTTTTGATTGTGTACCCTTTTGGTAAAAACAATTGAGCATGTATTTCTAATATATGTAAATTTACTTTTTTAAAATTACATATCCATTTACTGCTCTATACATTATAAAATAAACATAACAAAGAAGCTAACAGGAATGACAGGTGATATATATTTTAAAATTTTTGTTGGAAAAATATCATTACCAGTCATAGAGTAGGACCATGTTTTTAAAAGTCTTAAATTTGGGAATTTTTTCATTTGCTTCTTATGAGATCTGACTAGATGGCCGTAGTTTTTATCTTCTAAGAAGATATTCTGGAATAGAAATGTCAGCTCAGTCGTTTTCTTGTTATTTGCTTGCTCTTATATTATTGCGACTCTTTTTTTGTTTTGTTTTCTGATGCAATAGTCTCAGGCTGTTACCCAGGGTAGAGTGCCCTGGAGTCATATCTCACAGAAACCTCCAGCTCTTGGGCTCAAGCAATCCATTTGCCTCAGTTTTTCTATTTTTAGTAGAGATGGGGTTTCGCTGATGAGACCACTCAGGCTGGTCTCGAACTCATGAGGACTCTTTTTTTTTTTTTTTTTTTCTACTTGTTCATTTGGTTGAGAGCTAGTTTGGTTAGAAATAGATATTCCATGATTCTGTTCAACCAGGCACTTGCAAATGGTAGTAAATCACAGTATTTCAAAATGAATAAGCCTAACCATCTGCATAAGGGTACTTATGTCAACTTATACATTAATATTATTAAAATCTGCTTTTTAGCTAAAAGAATAAGAAACTAAAATAGAAATTCTACTATTTCTTCCTGAACCTTGTGTATCCCTTGAAACATGAGCACTTTGCTTATCTTACCCCTGCTCTAAAAGATGAAAAACAATACAAACAAAAAGCCTCAAAACTCTTATGCTTTAAGCAAAGGACTTTTTTAAATTTAAAAACTTTAAATGAGGATTCTCAAATATTGCTAGGAGAGTAAATTGATACAATCACTTTAGAAAACTGGCCTGATCTATTAAAATTAAATAGCTGTCTAACTTCTGACCTGACAGTCTGTTCTAGGCTATACCCAAGAGAAATGAGTATTTATGTTCACCAAAAGACTTGTGTAACTGTGCTCATACATAGCAACTTTATTCATAATACTAATAGAAGACTGGAGACAACCCCCAACACAGGAGAATGAACAAGTAAATTTGTAGTATATTTGTATGAACTTGTCAGGTAAACAAACAAGACAGGCAGATGAACTGTCAGATCTAGTCGGATCTCATAAGAAGATGAAGAACAAAGTTCATTTTTTTTACCAACGTATTAAATTTGCAGCAATTTTAAAACACAATTATAAATTGTTTCCATACCCTTTGTTAATATAAATCTTTGTTGGGAATCCTCAGTTTTTGATTCATAGTAATTTCTGGCTTTTTACATCTGACAATAAGCTACTAGACTATGAGACTTTATTCCTGGAGACCAGTCCACATGTTTTCAGGGAATCACTTTGGGACTTAAATTCTTTTAAATTCTCTTTTAATTCTTTTAAAGTGAGATGTTTATAATCTTCATTACTTTGGCCTTAGTCCAAAGAAATCCATCAGTGGTTCAGTCCTCAGGTAGAAAGAATAGCACAGACTCATTCTTTTCCCTAGGGACTGTATTCACTTTGCGAAGGAATTGGCAAATTATCTCATTTTCTTCTGCTTTATCTGGAAGCAGATGAGCAACTTAAATTCTTACTACCAATGTGTACATTTTCCAGTGCTTCCATTTCAACCAGATGAATCTATTCCTGGCACATTCGCTCTGGAATGCTCTAATGGCTATTGTTCCCCCATGATTTGAAAAATATTATTAATTCTTTGAAGTTGAGTTTCTACTGTAAAAGATTTTGTTTCATTCTTTTAGGAAATGACTGATGGTTTAAAATTGCTTATGACTTTTTTGAAAATGCCTATTAGCATTAGAAAAGCATTGTAGGTTAGTAAGTATAATAAATAATAGGTAAGGAGCCCAAATATTTTTACTTATTGGAGAAAGTTTTCTATTGTGAAAGCATCTTCAGATGGTAAATCTGAGTCTAGTCCACTTGGTGGAATTATTATTAGCGCATGGCAGAAAGGTGTCTGAATCACTTCAGGCAGTGCTACCGGAAGCATGGGCTGTGTGGACTGTTACCTGTTTGTGGCAAGGTAAGTACAGAAATTGCAAGTAAGAATTTAGAAACTTTAAAGCAATTTGGTAGGATACCTTTGTGTTTTTGAATCAAATGTGAAAAATAAGCCTGCATTTTGTATACCTTTTTATTTTTCTAATAGTTCCTTTTTATTATATTTTATAAAAATGTCAGTCTGCGACAAAGGAGAAATTTAGAAAAACAAAACTGGTTCTTCACTACAGGCAGAGTAGAAATGCTGACTGTAAAGAACTTTGAAAGGTCAGTAGTGGTCCTCACACCTAAAACAATTTGCTCTTACTATAAACTTTTAAACTGTTGTCACCTGTGTGAAAGAGGGAATGGTTGAAACATCATGTTATAAACAAAAATTTTTATCACACAAGTAATAATGTTCGTTGTACATGTAGAAAGATTAATATCTGTATATCTACTTGTGAACACCGTGAATATGCACCTATCTGTGTAGGTACATGATTTTTCTAATGTATGTAGTTTTGCAGCCTTTTCTCTCACACTGTATCTTGAATGACTTTCAATGGCAATGAGTAGGTTTCTATAACATCATTTGTAATAACCATCTGGTAATTTATAATGTGGACCTATTTATTATATATTATAACCACCTTCTATCATAAAACATTTAGGGTTTATTAAGTTTTTAACTATAAAGCAAGACTCAGGCACAATAACTTAGCTAAATTGTTTCCTAAGTTATTTCCATAGAGAAAGTTTCTAGAAACTACATTTCTGAATCAAGAGGCATGTGTACGTTAGAACTTTAGATTTATATTACCAAACTACCTTGATTTATGTATCGAATCATATGTAATTATCTTTCAGAAAAGTTTTAACTATCTTAACACACCCACTAGCAAAATAAAAGAATACCTGTTCAATACGTGTTTTCTCACATATTCATTAAAAGTTACTGATTCACATTTTAAAGTATCTTTGTCAATTTAATGAACAAAAATAATTATTAATAACTTCTTTAGTTACAAGTTAGACTGACTATATATATCACAAGTTAGACTGCATATTTGTATTATATATGAGGATATATATCAAATCATATATATGTATCTTGATTATGAATTTGAATGCACGTATATGATAACTTTACTATGATGTGTATATTATCCCCAAGACTCAGCTTAAGAAACTCACCCTGTTAATAATCCCAGACCATTAAGAATGCCTATAAGGGGACTAGGCATAGTGGCTCATACCTGTAATCCTAGTATTCTGGGAGGACCAGGTGGGTGGATTCCTGAGCTCAGGAGTTCCAGACCAGCCTGACCAAGCCCCTCTCTAAAAATAGCCAGGTGCATGGCGGGCACCTGTAGTCCCAGCTAGAGTTTGAGGTTGCTGTGAGCTATGATGCCAGGACACTCTACCAAGAGGTGACAAAGTGAGACTCTGTTTCAAAAAAAAAAAAAAATTGCCACAAGGACATAAAAAATGTGACATTTAGATTAGGTAAAAGGACTGAAAAAATATTTAGCAGTATGTAAGAACACTATATACGAGACACCCACAAGTATCTGTGGAGCTGGCAATCTTAAATCGGAGAATATTTGTTGTAGTAGATTATGTTTCTGTAGTCTATATCTCTTTGAAAGGCCTTTGACACAAGTGAGTATATAAGCAAATTAAGACATTAGGCATACAGAGAAAGCAGAGAACCATTAAAAATCAATTATGAATGAATAGCTTGGTTTCATCTTACATATAGTTTCCAAAACTTTTATATGTGAGAGAACACATAGACTTTGAACATCTGGTAGGGCAGTTACATGAGAGCTACTGGTTCAGTAGAGTGCCTAGGAGAATCCTGGAAATGACTACTTGCCTGTGTAGATTTTTGCCAGTTCACAGCCCAATTAAAAAGATTTTTTCTATTAAGATTTCTTATCTAGATAAGAATTTACTGCAAATAGTTTGGTAAATAACCATCTGTATGGTAACAAAACCCACACAGAAGAAAAATAAATAAATAAACTAATGATTGGTGAGCTCAAGCTTTCAGAATGATATCCTTCAGATTTCTGAGGAAACCTTGAATTATAGGGAAAGAAAGCTAGACCAGGAGTTAAAAGACAAGTACCTCATTCTGTCTTGCTTTGTTAGATTGGACATATTTTTTATTACAAGTTCTTTGTAAAATAGAGAAGATGTTAATTCTAATTCTTTTTCCTAGGAATCAAATGTTAAAATATACATGAAAGAACTGTTTACTAATTAAGTTCTGATTAAGATGATAAATAATTAACTTCCAGGAACACAAAACTCCTTAATTACATAATGCAAGGAACCTAGTCAAGCCTCAGTAGGCTTGGCGTATTTTTCAGTAGTTTCTTTGTGGCTTTATAATAGTGAGTTGGCTCTAGACTCCAGGAGTTGTGAGGACTTCCCATTGTTACCCCTTCTTTAGATTCCTAAGTGTGACGGGCCATTTCTAGAGGTTTCATAGAGCTTCAGAATTTGGGGGGAAGATTTACTGGACCATGTTGGCACACAAAAAGGGTCTGTGAATAAACTACTCTTGCCTGTGATCACAGAGATTCATTCTCTGAGTCCAAGTGTAGAGTCTGTAACGTTACCCAGAAGTGGAGGTGTCAGTGTAGGCGAGTCACTTGGTAGCAACAAGGTTGCTGCTATGGGAACTCAAAAATTCTTGATAACATAGCAGTAACTTCTCAGTTTCTATTTGCAAAATATGTTTAAGATTAGAGCGGTTACAAGTGATAGGTTCAGCAGTGGTTAGTGCATATAAAAATGAGTTTCACAGAAGATTAAAGAATTTTTATGTAGGTAGGAATGTCAGAAAATAAACTCATGCATACCTTTAGATATATCTGTTTCCTTCTTTGACATTGAAGAACTTAAGTACTAATGACATCTTTAATTTTGGAAGAAATGCATATTCAGAAGGAGTAGTATTATAAATTCTAAGTTAATTTTTTTAGGTTAGCATATGTTGAATGAAATGAAAATGAATTCCTTCTAGGCCTCTGTTTGACTTTCAAAATGAGACCAATTTTTTTAAAACAAGATATTAACATTTCACTGGACTGCTGCATGAGGATTAAGTAATTTTGAAAAAATATTTAGACTTTGGGAATGAGTAATTGCTGCTGATTGCTTCTGATGCAGTCTAGTGGCTTTCAGGGTTTTTTTTAGTATAACCCACAATAAGAAAAATTAATTGTCACTTATACTACATGTGTGTGGGCATACACACCCGCATAAATACACACACAGCTATGGTTTGTTTGTCCCTAGATGGGGCCTAGTGAAAGGTGTTTGGGTCATGGGGACAGATCTCTTATGAATAGGTTGGTGCTGTTCTTGTAGCAGCCAGTTCTCATTCACTGTAGACTGGATTAATTCTCCAGGAATAGATTAATTCCTTCAAGAATGGGTGTTACAAAGTGAGGGTCCTTCTCCAGTTTGGTCTTTCTTCACAACCTGACACCTTCCTCTTCGGCCTTCAACCATGTTTTGACCCAGCATGTGGCCCTCACCAGAAACCAAGCAGATGCTGGCATCAGACTTCTCATGCCTGCAGAACCATGAGCTAAACCTCTTTTCTTCATAAATTACACAACCATAGGGTATAGCAACACAAAACATTAAGGCACACACACACCAGAAAAATTTTTTTTTTTTTTTTACCAAATTTTGACTTGTTAACAGTCATGAGCTTTTTCTTCTGCCTTAGCCACAGTCTTACATGAAGGTCATACAAACATAAGAAATTAAAATGATATTGCATTAGATTGTTTAACTATCCAGGCCAATATTTCTTTTGATCTCAAAAGGTTAGGTATACAGATCAAACATTTTTATTCTCATTTTCCTTCTAATCTTTCAGCTTCAGAAGTATCCATGACTATTTTGAAGCTAAGTATAGAGAGAGATATAATATAGAGGTGATAGACAGATAGATACCATGCATTTGTTAACTACCCAGTTACATAGAGTGTTTGGCTACATAGCATTTGCTGGTGGATAATACTGAAGATCTGGAATTTTCTTAGTTTTCTGGGTTTTCTAGTGGGACTAGATAGCGGAGATATCAGACTATCTATGAAGAAGAGGAACCTTGGTTAATTCAGAAAACACATGGGTAGGGCTGGATTGTGATGCCCTCTAAAGTGGATATAAAGGCTGTGAGGTGAACACATTACAATGGTTTCATATTTACTTTTTATTTTATTTGTTTTCCTTTTATTAAACACTCTGTGTCCAAAGAGATTTCTTTGCTAGACAGCAATCTCAGTAGAGAGAATCTAGTATTGAGGATAGGAAGGCATTCTATCTGTTCTAAGTGTGTCTAAAAGACACACTTCTGAAGAGTTACAATAAGCACAGCTTTATATCTCACATCTGGCTCACTGACTTACATAGAATATGTACATTTCTGTTAGAAAATTACCCAACTATACTAAATGGAAGTATTTTGAAATAAAAGAAATAAGATGTGTTATGCCAGGTATCCAGGAACTCTGGCTGTTCTTCAGCTTAGCCTTTTATTATTGCTGTTATTGTTTACTGACCCTATTTTGTGCTATGCTTGGGTGGCAGGGGAAAGACAAAGCCTTTGATAGCATTATGAAATATGGTGGTCTCTATTTTTCATTTTTAATAAGTTTCAGAGACAAAGATTTATTTAACTGCAAAGGATCAGGTAACCCAGAACAAATGTGCCCCTTGTTTTTACATAGTTGTAAAAGCAGATGACAAAAGTAGAGCAGCTTAACAAGAGTGGGCAGTTGGAGAGATATGTTGATGTGAAACAGAGATGTTGGTAATTTCAGACTCTTCCTTTACTCCACTAAAATTACTTTTTCATTATCATTGTAAACTCTACCCTGGTCCTCTCCATTTTATCTTGGTCCCAATCCTGGCTTCAGTCCTTCCTTGTCCAAACTAGACCCCAAATGGTAACTCTTAACAGCTCTCGTGTGACGCCTTTTTACTTGGAAGCATTCGTCGTACCAACCCCTAAACTCTGCCCTCTGTTTCAGCGTAGACATGCATACTGGGGCTGCTCCAGGATGAATTTCATCTAGGTCCAAAATGGTGCTCATCAGTCCATGTGCTTACCCCAGCTCCTTGTATATCTTCCTCGGAGATTCCTACATACTTTACCATTCTCTTCCAAGTTCTTTCCCTTCATTTTCAGCAAATTATCTTACCTCCATACTTTATGTACATGAGGGAGCTTTTTATCTTTTGCTTATAAATGAAAATCCTCTTTTTTTCTCTTTGTCTCCGTCTCTTATTTTCTTTTTTCCAGTGTGGAACACATTTGTGCCCCTTTTCCTGGGAGGCAGTAAGATGGAAAAAGCAAAAGTTTAGTGGGTAGATGAAGCCGTTTCTATATATTGCCTTTGTCCCTTAGCAGGTGAATGGCCTGGAGTAGTTGATTAGCTTCTGTGGGCTCATCTGAAATGAAGACAATAATGCTGTCCTTTCAGGATCTTTTCAAGGATTATGAATGTAAAGAACTTGGAGGTTAACAAATGATCAGAAGACGTTAGTTTTCCTCCCCTTCCCTTTCCAGCCTTCTTCCTGAGACCCTCTTCCTCTTGTTTGAACCCATCCTTTTCCTTCTTTCATTCAACATTCAATACATATTTTTTAATGTTCGCTGTGTTCCAGGCATTAGAGTGCTGTGGTAGGTACTAGGGGTAGAGAAGTAACCCCAACAAAGTCTTTTTTCTCACGTAATGTAAGCCTTGTCTCCTTTACTAGCTGTTTTTCTTCAAACTAGAAATAATCTCTTATCTTTCAGGCATTGCTCTCTGCTTTCCTTGGTAGCCAAGCTTCATAAAGAACTGGGCCTTACTGTCATTCTCCCTCTCCCACAGATCACCATAACCTCCCAGCCCAAAGAACCTTATTTTTGACTCTGTGGAATTTAAGCCTCTTCCCCTAACTTCCCACATGTGTTTCTTTTTTTGAAAGTTTCTTCCACTTTTCTGACAGTGCATTTGCAGTTTTTTTCTTTGGCTTCAGCCACAGTTCTTCAAGATGATATATTCCAAACCTCTATTTCAGGCCCAAATTCACTAGTGTGAGCTTCAAATCCAAAAATTCATTTACTTTCTAGATGACTCCATCTAGCTGTCCCTCAGGTACCACAAATTTATTGTCACAACTAATTTAGCTGCCCCTCACCCATTACTGTCCAACCAGTCGCCCCCAAAATGAAGACCTCCAGTCATCTTATATGACCCACATCTTACTATGTACCTCCCAGTGTCATGATGGGCTATACAAATGTAGGCCTGTTAGTCATTCTGATAGACAAAAGTGGTATGAGATTTGGTTCATCATATAGCTCAGGGCAATGTAAGGATGCTAAACTCAAAATAACCTGAAGCATATTAATGTTGTAAGCAGGATATAATTGCAGCACAGTAGTATGACATTAAATTAATATTATTAATTTGAATTTTATTGGTGTCAATTTTACTTATGTTTATATTTGGATTTATGTTTATATCTAAATATAATATATATTTATATCTAAATATATTATATAAATATATATAATATGTTATATATCTATAACCAATTTTATCTTGATTTTATATTGTGTAATTGTAACGGTATAATAACAAAAGGAGTTTACACCTTTTGTTATATTTGTAAATATTTCAGAACCTTATGGAACCTGAATGTATCACATACTACATTTTGTTTATCCTTTGTCAGTTGATGGTATTTGCATTGCTACTTTGGGTTGTTATGAATAATGCTGCAGTAATGATTCCTGTACAAATTTTTAAGTAGACTTAGATTTTCAGTTCTCTTGGGTATATGCCCAGAAATATAATTGCTGGACTATGATAACTCTATGTTTAACCATTTGAGGAATTGCCAGGCTCTTTTCCAAAGTAGTGATTCCATTTTATGCTCCCAACAGCCTAATTGCCCTGGCTAGAACCTCCAATACAATGTTGAATAAAAGTGATAAGAGGGTTGTGCCCGTAGCTCAGTGGGTAGGGTGCCAGCCACATACACCAGGGCTTGGGGGTTCGAACCCAGCCTGGGCCTGCTAAAACAACAATGACAACTGCAACAACAACGAAAAAAATAGCTGGGTATTGTGGCAGGTACCAGTAGTCCCAGCTACTTGGGAAACTAAGGCAAGAGAATCACTTAAGCCAGTGGTTCTCAACCTTCCTAATGCCACAATCCTTTAATACAGTTCCTGTGGGTTGCGACCCACAGGTTGAAAACCACTGGTTAAGCCCAAGAGTCTGAGGTTGCTGTGAGCTGTGATTTCACAGCACTCTACCCAGGACAACAGCTTGAGACACTGTCTCAAAAAAAAAAAAAAAAAGTGATAAGAGAGGACATCTTGTCTTGTTCCTGATCTTAAGGAAAATCTCAGTTTTTTACCATTAAATATGACATTAGCTATGGGTTTTTCTAATCAGGTTAAGGATGTTTCCTTCTATTTCTAGTTTGTTGAGTTTTTTTAATCACAAAAGGGTGTTGGATTTTGTCAATGCTTTTCCTACATCTGTTGAGATGATTATGCGTTTTGGGTCTATGGTTCAATCCATATGGTGTACTGTATTGATTTTCGTATGTTAAACCAACCTTACATTCTGAGATAGAGCCTCTTGGTAATGGTGGGTATATAATCCTTTTTATGTGTTGCTGGATTTGGTTTGTTAAGATTTTATTTAAGATTTTTACGCCTATTGGCCAGGCACAGTAGCTCATTCCTATAATCCTAGTGCTCTGGGAGGCTGAAGCAGGAGGATCCCTTGAACTCAGGAATTTGAGATCAGCCTGAGCAAGAGCAAGACCTTGTCTCTACAAAAAATAGAACAATTTTAGCCAGGCATGTGGCAGGTGCCTGCAGTCCCAGCTACTTGGGACACTGAGGCAGCAGGATCACTTCAGGTTGCTGTAAGCTAGGCTGATACCACAGCATTCTAGCCTGGGCAATAGAATGAGACTCCATCTCAAAAAATAATGATAATGATTTTCGCACCTATAGTCAGAATAGATATTGATCTATATTTTTTTTCTTATGATGTCTTTATCTGGATTTGGTGTAGGGATAATACTGGCATCAAAAAATGAGTTGTTGAGTGTTCCCTCCTTTTTTTGAAAGTGTTTGTGAAGAATTGGTCTTAATTCTTCTTTAAATGTTTGGTATAATTCACTATTGAAGCCATCTGGTCCTGGGCCTTTCTTTGTAGGTAATTTTTTGATTACTTGCCATGGTTTTTTTATTGCTAATTCTTGTTAGAACTATAACTTGTTATAACTCTACTTGGATTTTATATTTCTTCTTCAGTCAGTTTCAGTAGTTTGTGCCTTTCTATGAGTTTGTTCATTGCATCTAGGTTATCTAATTTTGGGCATACAACTGTTCATAGTATTCCCTTAAAAATCTTTATTTCTGTTAAGTAAGTAGGAATTCTTTCCTCTTTGATTCCTAATTTTAATGATTTGAATCTTCTCTTGTCTCTCCCCTTTTGTTGGGGGGGGATCAGTCTAGCTCAAGGTTTATCAATTTTTTTTGTTTTCAATGATTTCCTCTATTTTTCTCTTCTCTATTTCCATTCTAACCTTTATTATTTCCCTCCTTCTACTTGTTTTAAATAGTTTGATATTCTTTTCATAGTTTCTTAAGCTTAGGAGTAGAAGTTTAGGAGTTTTTTGTGTTTTTTTTTTTTTATAGATGTTTCCAGCTATACACTTCCTCTAAGCTATTTTTTCACTATATCCCTTAGTATTTCCTAATTTCCTTGGTGATTTCTTCTTTACTGGTTAGTCATTTAGGAGCATGCTGTTTAATTTCTGCATATTTGTTACTTTCTCAAATTTTTATTATTGATTTCTGATTTCATTTTCTTGTGGTCAGAGAATATACTTTAAATTTATTGAAACATGTTCTATGACCTAACATAAGGTTTATCCTAGAGAATGTTTCATGTGCACTGAGAAGAATCTGTTTTCTGCTATGTATTCTTCAGAAGTCTGTTAGATGTAGTTGTTTTATGGTGTTATTCTTTTTTGTCTTCTAACTGCTCTATACATTATTTAAGTGAAGTATTGAAATCTCTACCTGTTATTCTTGAATTGTCTGTTCTGCAATTCTGTCCGTTATAATTTCATATACAGTTAAATTTTTTAAATTGTGTAAAATACACCTAACATAAAATTTACCATCTTAAAAACCATTAAGTGTATAAGTTAATGATATGAAGTCATTGTTTGGTGGTAATAATGACCATTATTACCACCATCCATATCCAGAACTCTTTTACTGAAACTCTGTACCTACTAAATAATAACTCTACATCCCCCTGCCAAGTCTCTGGCAACCTCTCTTCTACCTTTTGTCTCTTATGAATTTGGCTCTTTTAGGTACCTTATATAAGTGACTTGTATGTGTTTTTCTGTGTCTTACTTATTTGACTTGGCATAATGTCCTTGAGCTTTGCCCATGTTATAGGGCAAAACTTGAGAATTTCCCTTCTAAGACTGAACAGTATTATTTGTATGGAGTGATATTCCATTTTGTTTATCCATGTATCTATTGATGGATGCCTGAGTTTTTTCCTCTTTGTGGTTATTGGAAATGGTGCTTTTATGAACATGAGTACACAAATATCTTTTTGAGACCCTACCTTTGATTCTTTGAAGTATATAGCCAGAAACAGAATTTTGGGGCAGGGCGTGGTGGCTCACAGCTGTAATCTTAGCACTCTGGGAAGCCTAGGTGGGTGGATTGCCTGAGCTCAGGAGTTTGAGATGAGCATGACCAACAGCAAGACCCTGACTCTACTAAAAATAGAAAAATTAGCGAGTGTCGTGGTGAGTGCCTACAGTCAGTACCAGCTTCTTGGGAGGCTGAAGCAACATGATCACTTCACCTAGGAGTTTGAGGTTGCTATGAACTATGCCTCCACAGCACTCTACCCTGGGCAACAGAGTGAGACTCTGTCTCAAAAAATAAAATAAAATAAAAGAGAGAGACAAATGGAATTTCTGGTATATGCTAATTTCTGTTTTTAATATTTTGAGGAAACACAATACTATTTTCCATAGGGACTACACTATTTTGCACTCCCACTAACAGTACACAAGCATTCCAATTTCCCTGTTTCCTTGTCAACACTTCCTATTTTCTGTTTTTTCAATAGTAGACATCCTAATGGCTGTGTGGAGTGATATTTCATCATGGTTTTGATTCACATTTCCCAAATGATAAGTGATGTTAGCATCTTTTCATGTGCTTATTGGCCATCTGTATAGTGGGAATAGTATCTGTTTAAGTCCTTTCATCAATTATTGGCCTATCTGCTAAGATAAAGTATACTTAAGTCCTTTGCCTGTTTTTTTCTTTTTTATTGTTGTTGTTGTTATTGGCTCTTCCTGTCACCTGGACTGAGTGCAATGGATTGATCTTAGCTCACTACATCTTCGAAGTCTTGGGCTCAAGCAGTCCTCCTGTTCAACCTCCTCAGTGGCTAGTACTACAGCCTCGCAACACCTCACCTGGTCAGTTTTTTTTCTTTCTGTTTTTAGAGATGGGGTCTCACTATGTTGCCCAGGTTAGGCTCAAACTTCTGGCCTCAATTTTCCCACCTAAGCCTCCCAGAGCACTAGGATTATAGATGTGAATCACTGTACCTGACCCCATTTTTTAATTGGGTTGTTTTTTGTTGTTATTTATATACCAGGTGGACATAAAGTTTGTGTGCTGTTTAAATAGTAAACTAGTTTAAATTGCACACAAACTTTATGTATTTTTTTCTTTCTTTTTTTTTTTTTTTTTTTGTGACAGAGCCTCAAGCTGTCGCCCTGGGTAGAGTGCCGTGGCATTACAGCTCACAGCAACCTCTAATTCCTGGGCTCAAGCGAGTCTCCTGCCTCTGCCTCCCAAGTAGCTGGGACTACAGGCGCCCGCCACAACGCCTGGCCATTTTGGTTGCAGCCATCATTGTTGTTTGGCGGGCTCAGGCTGGATTCGAACCCGCCAGCTCAGGTGTACGTGGCTGGCGCCTTAGCCCGTTGAGCCACAGGCGCCGAGCCAACAGTTGTAAGTTTTTGCTTCACATTTGATCCACTTGAAGTTCATTTGACATTAAAAAAAAAAAAAATTCAGCCAGGCTCAGTTGCTCACACCTGTAATCCCAGCACTCCAAGAGGTCGAGGCAGGAGGATTCCTTGAGATCAGGAGTTCAAGACCAGCCTAAGCAAGAGCAAGACCCTGTCTCTATTAAAAATTTATAAGTTAGCTGGATGTCCTGGTGTGTACCCGTGGTTCCAGCTACTTAAGAGGCTGAGGCAAGAGGATCACTTGAGTCCAAGAGTTTGAGGCTGCTTGGAGCTGTATCACCACAGCACTCCAGCCTGGGTGACAGAGCAAGACTCTACCTCAAAAAAAATTATTTTTACTAAGGAGTTTTAGACTTTATTACATTTATTCTCAAGAATTTGATGTTTTCTGATTTTATTCTAAAATCAGTAATCTGCTTTTTAATTATATTTTCTGCTTGTTACTAGCCCATAGAAATACAATTCACTTTACTACCTTAATTTTATATCTAGCCGTTCTTGCTAAATTTTTTTTATTATTTCCAGTAACTTATAGATTCTTTTAGATTTCCTATTTAATCGAATCACTGGTAAAAATCTGTCCTCACCCCCCTAGTGGTTGTGCTCACTTTCTCCGTCCCTCTCTCACCCTTTGGAGCAGCAGCTCCCAAGAAGCAGAAAGGCATCCCAAGCAGGCACCGCCTGGGGGGGTTACCCAGCCCTAAAGAGTCTTTCCCACCTTCCACCCCAGAGGGACGTTCACGGCCATGTGGTCCCTGTGATGCTGAGCTTTTTGTGGTGTGTATGTCATTTCTAGGAAATGCTGCTTCTGCATCTTTTGAAATGATTGCATTGTTTTTTATTAAGGTTTTAATATTTGCATATTTATTTTCTGGTATTAAATCACTCTTTCCTACTTAGAAAAGCTTAGACTGTCTGAGAGTCCTGTCTTTCTCACCCACTGTTACATTTACTAGTGCTCACTGTGGGGTTTGTGTGCGTTTTGAGCAGGACTGGCTGGTTTTCTGTTCTGTGGACGTTTTTCGACGGGTGAGCCCTCTTTCTTTCTCTGTCCTATGTATATAAAGTCTATTCCTCAGAGTCTAGTGAAACTCATTTACAAAGCCATCTGTTTTCTTGGAGAAAAGATTTTTAATTACTGCTCAATTTTTAACAGTTACAGGGCTAATCTGCATTCCTTAATCAGCTTTGGGTCTGCAGTCGGCGCTCACTGGGTCTCTTCCCTTTTGTCTGTCTCCTTCTCCTTAGCTTTTCCAGAGCCCCGTGCCCTGTGACTCTCCCAAACATTGGTGTTTCCCTTTCCAGGATTCTCGCTTTTCACCCTCCCTTTCCCTGAACTGGTTTTCTGTTTAGCGCGCTCAGCCCATTTGTTTTCTGCACCTCTTCCTTTCCGGAGTTAACATCAACACTTAGGCTGTGGGTTCCCTGACACACAGTTGAGTGCATTCTATGACTTTGCCATGTAGTGTCTGCGTTATCGTGTGCTTCTAAGTCTTTTTCATTTCTCCTGGAATTTCTTCTTTAGCTCTTGTATTATCTTGCAATGTCAATGGATTATTTTTTTTCTTGCTTTTATTGAGATATACACGCAAGAGATGCATCTGCACAGCATGTGGCCTCATGAAGTTTCTCAAACACACTCAGGTCACAGAGCAGAGCAGCACCGGCCTTGCCTGTCTCAGAGTGACACTCTCCAGGGTGACACTCTCCAAAGGGAGGTCCTGCTTTGCGCCTCCAGTGGATGGACTCGTGTAGCGCTGGTCCTGTGTCTGGCTTCTTCTGTGTAAGGTTACATGTGTCACATTCACCATGCCATGTGTGACCCTGGGTCCACCATACCACATGTGGCCACAGGAGGGCACTTGTTCTGAAGAATTAATTGTTTCTGAACTCCTGAACACACTGGGGCTTCTTGTCTTTTTCTTTCTCTTTTTAATTTCTGACTGGATGAAATTGTGGGTAGAGTGCTGCTCATGTGTCCTGTCATTTGAAGTTTGTCAAGGTTTTCTTTGTTTTTAGGAGAGGCTGTTCCTCATCCTGAGCTCTCTGTGTGACTCAAGCCTGTTCGCAGCTGTCGGGTCTCCGTGGAGGTCTTTCCCCACTCACCCTGTGAACTGCCAAGATGGGAGCATTGACACCCTGGCCCTGCTGGGGATGATGGTCCTCCTGGGAGGAGGCACTATGTCCCTGCCACTTACAGAGATCAGTGCCTGGACATAAGCCGCCAGTTTCCCAACACTGAACCCTTGGTGCCCAAGCTTTGTAGGGAGGCGCTCAAGTGGGGGCCGCCATGCTGGTGCAGGGTCAGTGGTGTGGGGAGCTGCTGTGGACCTGGAGGCATGTGGTAGTAGGCAGGGCCTACATCTTTGCACCTCACTGGGCTCTTCTTCCTGGTGAGATACATCTCTGGAGGCCCCAAGACATCTCACACCCTGCTCAGGAAGCCCTGGGGGCCTTCCCTGGCTGACCCTCACCCCACGGGGCTCAGGGGCACCGGCTAGTGTGACCTTGGCTGTCCCCCACTGCTGGAGTGTCTGCTTGTCATTGATCCTCAGACATGTGTGCTTAGCAAGAGTTCAGGCCCACAGAGAACAGAGCAGATGGGATCCTGCCTCATGGCAGCCACAGTCTACACCAAGGACAGAACTGGCCGGAGCCAAATGGGACCTGAGCATGGGCCACAGAAGTCACCGGGGCCTTGTTTGCACCCCAGACCCCCAGAGGCCACTGTGGGAAAGCAAAGTTGGGAGCTGAGGATGAGGACAGAGGAAAGGACTGTGAGAGAGCCGGAAACTGGTGCCTTGGTGTGTAGGGTCAGTGTCAGCCGCAGCCAAGTTGTCATGTTTTCAAAATACAGATGACGATAAGTGGGTATGTGGACGGATGTGTGGATGGGTAGATATGTGAGTGGGTAGATTTGTGGGTGGATGGGTATGTGGCCCAGTTCCAGGGTGCCTGGAGGGAAACAGAGGAGGTGAGGGCAGGCGTGGACATGCCAGCCTCCTCGACAGCTGTAGTACAAAGTGAGGCTCTCTTCTCAGGGTGGAGGGGGTGCTGCTTGGGTGCCTGTGTGATAGTGTGGTGCGTGTCATGGATACATGTGTGACCACAGTGTGTGTCATGGGCACACTGTGTACTGTGGTGCATGTCACGGGCACATGTGTGTCCTACAGTGTGTGTCGTGGACGTACTGTGTAATATAGTGTGTGTCATGGGCACACTGTGTAATATAGTGTGTGTCAATATAGTGTGTGTTGTGGGCACACATGTGACCACAGTGCGTGTCACAGATGTACTGTGTAATATAGTGTGTGTTGTGGGCACAGTGTGCAGTTTGGGCACATGTTTATGGTATGGTGTGTGTAGGGGGAACACCTGTACTATGATGTCATGGACACACATGTAGTACAGGGTGTATCTTGGGCACACAGTACTATGACAGGTGTCGTGGGCACACTGTACTGCGGTGCATGTTGTGAGCACATGTGTGTGGTATGGTGCATGTTGTAGGCACACGTGTGTACTATGCTGTGTGTCATGGGCAATGGTAGTTGTGGGCACATGTATACTATGATGTGTGTCGTGGGCACACTGTGTACTGTGTGTGTTGTGGGGACGTGTGTGTACTATGGAGGGTGTCGAGGGCATGATGAATGTTACGGCTACACGCGTGTGATATGATGAGTGTCGTGGGCACATATGTAGTATGGTGTAGGTCTATAGCACTGGATTGGTTCTCAGCCTTAGTCTTTGGTGCAGACAAGGCTATCAGTGAATGGTGCTTTTTTATTTTATTTTTTTAATGTTTGCAATGAAACATTTCAAACATATCAGGAGAGAAAAATAACAGCGTGTCGACCCTTCCAGTTCTCACTCAGCCTCAAAAATGACACTTGATAGGCTGGGTGCAATGGCTCACATCTGTAATCCTAGCACTCTGGGAGGCCGAGGCAGGTGGATCACTTCAGCTCACAGGTTCAAGACCACCCTGAGCCAGAGGGAGACCCTGTCTCTAAAAATAGCTGGGCGTTGTGGCGGGTGCCTGTAGTCCCAGCTACTCAGGAGGCTAAGAGTATCGCTTGAGCCCAAGAGTTTGATGTTGCTGTGAGCTGTAATGCTGCAGCACTCTACTGAGGGTGACAAAGTGAGACTCTGTCACACACACACAAAAAGACACATGATGGATGACAGGCCTCAGATTTACTTCTGAAAGACCAGGACTTGCTTAAACATAACCACAGAGCCATGATCACATTTAGGGACATGGGCAGGAACTCTCAACGTGAGTCTGTGTGAAGCGAGGTCTCAAGCCATCTGCCACCAGGACCCTCTCTCTGGTTGCTTCCCATGAGGGTGCCCGGCCAGGGACTCCCAAGTCTCTCCCAGGAGCCTCATCTCTTTTTCTGTGTGAGTTTCTGGTTGAAGAAACCTGACTGGTGTCTCTCCCCTGCCCCTTGTGAGGGGCAGTTCTAGGTGTGGTCAGACTTAGCTGCCTGCAGGTGTCTGCCTGTGTGTTAGGCTATGGGCCTCTGCTTCCCCCACAGCCACCGACAACCACTCTACTATCCCCCACCCAGGCTCCTGTCCAGAGAACCCACCCTCCACAGCCTCAGGCCACCCTAGAGACATCCACACAGGGCCAACAGGAGCGGAGCTTGATTCTTCTCCTTATTCACCTGCTGCTTTAAAACTCATCCCTGCATCCTCCATCAGTGACCAACACGTTTGTGCTTTATGATCTCAGCAGCATTTGACTCAGGTGTATCTGGCAGCTTCCGTCAGCTGTGTGGTGATTCTAACAGCAGTTCTGAGGCCCCATCTCACGGCAAGGACCATGCTGAATGGCACCCATATCCCTTGGACCTGCCTGGTGGGCTCTGACTTGCTCCTTGGTGTGACAAGGCGCTCCAGCCCCAGATCTAGACCAGCCATTTGTCCACAGAGCCTGGTCCATGAAGCCCTGTCTGAGGTCAGGGGACCGCTGGACAGACTGGTGCCCAGGAGCCCTAGTGAGCGTGTTCACACGTGTCATTGAGCGGGGCAGGGCACAGGCCTCCCCTCCTCAGGGTGCTGAGAAGTCACCTTCTCTCCCTTGAACCCGTCACCTCCAGTCACTGCAAACCCCTCCCAGCGCTAAGCACCTGCCTCTCGGGGCTGAACTGGACCCCAACCCAAGGACCATGGCAGACCAGAGGCCTCCTAAACCCAGGCTCAATGCAGGATGTGTCAGGCCAGGAGCTCAGAGCCCAGGCAGCAGACTCTCATTCCTGACTCCCGGAGAGGGAGCTTCTAGTCCAGGGAGAGCCTGCTGTTTACCAGGTGCTGAGACAAACCTATCTCACTTGACTACATTTTCTCAGGAGCTGACTCAGGGAAGTTTCAGGATGCACTGTCCTCCCCTTCCCTGTCTGAGGCCAGTGCATTAGTGAGCAGCCAGGACACCCAGCGACAAGTGGGTGCCCCGGGGGGTTGCATCCACAGCACCTCCATCTGCAGCCCAGGGTGTGATCCTTTTGCTGCTGACCATGTGGTGCCCTGGCCAGCCTCCCTCCACCCCTGGCCCCCACTGGCCAAACCCTCCCAGCAGGCAGCTTGGTGCTCCCACAGCCTGGAGAGGTGCCATTTAGGAGAGCACGATCCTCCTTTGTCCAGCTCTGTCTTACTGTCCTGGGGTCTCAACATCCTCACTCCAAGAGGGGCTTTCCTCCAAGGATGTGCCCAAGCTGCTGTTATTAAAGGCCAGTCGGTCAGATAATTGACATCTCTTAGGGTCCAGCCCCACATTCCTCAGAGCAGATGTTTCTCCACTTTGCTCTGCCCCCATTCTCCCAGGTGTGCAGCAGGGTGCGCCGTCCTGCAGCTCAGAGCTTCTGGAAGGCAGGGATGCATCTTGCTCCCTGCCTTGAACCCCACAAGGCTCAGCACCCGAAGGCCACTCCCTTATAGGACAAGGGGCTCTGTCCCTCCTTCACCTCTGCAGAGGGGCCCAGTGCTCCCTCTGTAGGCCATCAGCCTGACTCCCCACCGCCCTGACAGCAGCCCACCACTGGCCTTTCCCACCAAGTGGCCTAGCACACTTGTCTGGCACCTTTGTCGGGTGAGGTCAGGGAGGGTGCTGAGGTGTGGCTGGCCCCACTCCTACAGGTCGGTGGTGCCCGTTACCACCACTCTCCTGCTGGCCACTGTGGCACTGTGCTGCCTTTAAGTCCTGGAGGGGGTGCCAAGCTCACCCCAGTGCATCAGAATACTTACAAGGTCTGGGGAAGGGACACCCACTCTAAAGAGACCCCACAGGGCATCTCTGTATCCCACTGTGATGGTGGCAGGTGTCCACTGCAGAGAACATGCAAGACAGGGTTTTCTAACAACCAGACCCAGCTGTTGTGCACAAGTGACAGTTGTCCCCTAGAGACCCCCCCGATGCTGACAGCCAAGCCCAGGTTTGGAAAGCTGGCTCTGCGTCTGGCTGCCCAGTTGGGTGCCACAGGAAATTGTGCCTTGGTGCCTTCCGGATGCCTCCTTGGCTCCATCCATTCACACTCTGGCCGGTCGGTGCCAGATCCCCACTCCCCAAAACACAGAGCGCGGATGGATGGATTCCAGATGGTCAGTGCTGACGTGGGCAGGGCACAACTGGCCACAGAGGCTACACCCAGGCCTGGAACTTCAGTGGAAACTGAGAGAATAAAAGACTCCAGAGGCAGCTAAGAACAAGGTGCATCCCCGAAGCAAATGCCTGCCTTTGTGCTAGTAATTACCAGTTAGGAATAAAATCAAAATGTACCACTCCAAGTATTAACACCAGCAGACGCTGTAGGAACTCCAGGCAGTGGAGATATGGCAGGAAGGGTGAGGGTGGAGCCAGCCACAGGCATCCTGTAGAGACTGGCAGGGGCCTGCGAGGCACAGGCTGCACACACAGCGGCATCATGTATGGCACAGCCACTGCTTGTCTGCTGAAGGAGAGGTACACGGGAGGGAGACGCTATCTCTAGGCATAGAGATGCTGCTTTGGGGAACAGTCGATCCTTCTCTGGTGAATATAAAAAGCCGTTGCAGTTACAATAGAATCTCGGTCATTTGGGAGCTTCTGTTCTGAACAGGAATTGGAGTGCTTATACGTGGGTGTTTATCTTTTTAAATCTAACAAATTTGAAAATAGATAAACTATTTTTGAAAGAAAAACAAAACGAAGGGTAACTTGTCCTCCAGATACTAAGCACACAGCGGAGCTGCTGTCATGAAAATGGCACAGCTCCGATGGGGGGGGGGGGGACGCGAGGACCAGACAGGAAGAGGGGCAGGAGGGCCAGGCCTAGGGACCTGGCACGGGAGGACAGTTTTTCACATTTTCACAGGCAGTGCCAGCACCTTCGGGGTGCCCCCCAGCTCACACCCACAGCATGCCAACATGGAGGCAGACTTCAAATGAATCAGGGCTAGATATCTTAAATTATAAAAGTATTAGCAGAGGCCAAATGTGGTGGCTCATGCCTGTAATCCTTACACTCCGGGAGGCCAAAGTGGATGGATCGCTTGAGCTCAGGAGTTCGAGACCAGCCTGAGCAAGAGTGGAGGCCTCATCTCTAAAAAACTAGCTGGGCACTCTGTTGGCACCCGTAGTCCCAGCTACTTGGGAGGCTGAGGCGGAAGGATCTCTTGAGCCCAGGAGTGTGAAGTTGCTGTGAGCTATGATGCCAAGCACCCTGATTCCAGGGTAACGGAATGAGAATCTTGTTTCAGCAACAACAATAAAAAGTATTAGTGGAAACAAAGGAAAGCTTTTTTATTGCTTGGGACACAGAAAGCCCCAGGAGGCAGCTAAAGTATAGAGACGGCAGCTGTCACAGTCACAGGCGGAGCTGCTGGGGCCCAGAAGACATGTGAGGTTACAGGATGCACAACCAGCATTGGACCAGGGCCACCATGGCAGGCCACCCATGGCAGGTGGCCACTTGGTCCAGAAAGCAACAAATCCTCGAATGGGTATTTGGTGGAAAAACTTGCAATTGCAGATCTTCAAACGCAGACTGAGTTGTACTAGTTCCTGCTATAGACTGGCTATGTCAGAGAACCAGAGCACCACGTGGAGCGGGACCTGGACAAGGCAGGGTGTTTGCGCAACTCATCAGCAGCAGACTTGGGGGCACCCGGGGCCCAGCACCCCACTCCTCTACACAGCATGAGGCACAGAGATTCCCACACAGGACGTCCCGACACATCAGCTATATCAGCTGAACACTGAGAACAGCGTCAGTACTGGGGGCTGGGCCCCCATGCACCTGGGTACACTGTCGGGACTCCCAGCCCAGCTCAGGCCCACCAAGCGTCTTTAAGA
Organism: Perodicticus potto; assembly: GCA_963574655.1. NCBI lineage: Eukaryota > Metazoa > Chordata > Mammalia > Primates > Lorisidae > Perodicticus > Perodicticus potto. Next base: position 54,566 of record CAUYRH010026949.1, read on the forward strand.
ACTCTCACACGTGCCTGGACACACTATTGGGGCTCCCAGGGGGTCAGAGCCCAGCTCAGGTCCTCCATTTGTCTTTTTTTTTTAAGAAACAAAGTTTCACTTTGTTGTCCTCAGTAGAGTGCTGTGGTGTCACAGCTCACAGCAACCTCCAGCTTTTGGACTTAGGCAATTCTCTTGCCTCAGCCTCCAGAGTAGCTGGGACTACAGGCACTCGCCACAACACCCGGCAATTTTTTTTTTTGCAGTTTTGGCTGGGACCAGGTTTGAACCCGCCACCCCCAGTATATGCAGCTGGCGCCCTACTCACTGAGCCACAGGCGCCGCCACTATCCATGCGTCTTTAAGGACTCTCAGAGTGTGGGCAGGTGGCCAGCACCCCAATTGGCCAGAGGAACCACAGGGCTGGCAGCATGGTGGCCATGGTGCTCTTACCTGAGGTGCAAGGTGGGGACTGCAAGGCCAGACCATGTGCAAGCCAAGCCTTAAGAGAGTCCGTGAGAGGTGTTGGGGGGCACCCAGCAAGGGCTATGGGGGACACCAGCAGCCTGTACCCCACGGGCCTTCAGGACATGGGGCAGGCTACAGAGAACTCCCTGCTCTGGGTGTCAGGGCCATGTGTGCGGGAAAAGCTGTGAAAGAGCTAAAGTGCTGGGTGAGGGCCTCAGGAAAGGAAAGGAAGGGCCTGGTTGCCACCAATGCAGGCTAGGGCTAGAGCACCTCGCCCTATGGGCCACAGGGCACTGGGGGCGGGGGAGTGTGTCTCAGTTCTCAGTTTCTTCCTGGGATCTTATGCAAAGAAAACTTCTGAAGAGAAAAAGGTGTTTATGGCAGAGCCAATGACTCTGGGTATGCCAGGCCTGATGGGCCATACTCATGGAGAGAGGCCTGTGAGAGACAGGGCAAGGCAGGCAGCTGGGCCCGGGCTCCCCAGATGCAGGGCTTCTGGTGAGAACTGGACAGTCTGCAGGGCATCCCTAGCGGGCCTCACAGCCTGCTGCAGAGGTGGCTCCAAGGGTCACAAGACCACGGGGGAGGCCTGGGCCACGTGGACCGGACCAGCAGCTATTCCAGGTCCTACAGTGGACACCAGGGGCTGCATGAGGGACCAGCTTCACCTCCAGAAGGGAGTGTGGTGCAGTGGGGCCCCAGCCTGTGTCCTGGGTCCACACGTATGCTGGGACCAGCCTCCCTGGGCTCCACTCCTGCTGGTGACATGGGACAGAGAAGCCGCGTGTGCTGCTCCAGGATAACACTGGCCAGGCCACCCTTAGAGCCCCCTCCCTTCGTCTCCCTGACACCCTGAAGGAAGGTTGGTCCTGGGGAAGAGGGAGGAGGACAGGCCCAGGCCTGGCTAGGCGTGTGCCCGCATTGACGCTTCATCCTCCCTCCCTCACTGATGCTTCATCCTCCCGCACTGATGCTCCTCCCTCCCTCACTGATGCTCCTCCCTCCCTCACTGATGCTCCTCCCTCCCTCACTGATGCTCCTCCCTCCCTCACTGACGCTCCTCCCTCCCGCACTGATGCTCCTCCCTCCCTCACTGATGCTCCTCCCTCCCGCACTGATGCTCCTCCCTCCCGCACTGATGCTCCTCCTTCCCGCATTGATGCTCCTCCCTGCCACGTGACCATCCTCCCTCCCGCACTGATGCTCCTCCCTCCCTCACTGATGCTCCTCCCTCCCGCACTGATGCTCCTCCCTCCCGCACTGATGCTCTTACCTCCTGCAGGCACACATCTACTCCCTGGGCGCCACGCTGAAGGCTGCCCTCGAGTACGTGGCGGAGCCCACGCTAGAACCCAGGCTGAGCCGCGACCTGGATGTGCTGCTGGGCCAGATGCAGGCGGAGGACCCCAGGGACCGGCCTGACCTGGAGGTAAACATGCGGCTGCGCCCTCACCTTCCTGAGGCAGAGCCCCAGCCTCCCGCTACCGCGTGTACTGTGTGCATGTGAACACACACACTCATGAACACTTGTACACATTCATGCACGCACACACACCGTCAGCACTGCCTTCTGGGAGTGAAGACCTGATTCCCCAGGGCACACTTTTGTTGCGAGTGGTGGTCTTACAACTGTCACAGGTCAAACAGGGTCACCTGGCCCCTGCAACCCTGGGACACTTTGCCTTCTATGACAGAAAATGGGCAGGGCGGGCAGTGGCAAGCCCTGGGGACTATGGTGTCCCAGAGGATAGCCCCCCGCGACCCCCTGCCTGTCCGCAGAGCATCATAGCGCTGTGCCAGGAGAAGATGCAGCTGGCGTCCTCCTGCCGCCTGTGCCAGAGCCTCTCTGCCGCGGGGAGGAGGGTGCTCTCCATCGAGTCCTTTGGAGCACTGCAGGGTGAGCACTCCTGGGTCCGCGTGGGTGTGTGTGCACATCAACACGTGCATGTGCTCACCTGATGTGTCTACACATGTGCTTCTTCAGTGCTATGTGCATTGCACACATACGCACGTGCATAGGAGGGTTCACACTCGCACACAGAAACACATGTAAACCTGTGCCCATACCCACTCAGCATGCACTCATTGACACAGATCACATGCACAGTCATTCATCCTAATGTACTCATGTACCTTAAAAACACCCACACTCACAATCACATGTAGCCCCATACTCACACCTGCTCAGTCATACATGCAAATCCACACGTCTATGCTACACTCCCACATTCTCACACACATTTACACGTGCATACATGCTCACACTCATGCTCAGTGACACCTGGCAGCTTTGCAGACCCCTGGCAGTTAGAGCTAAGGGTCAAGATCACATTCAGAATTTCCTGATACCAGTGTGGATCACCTGTCCTGGCTCATGGGCTCAGTAAATGGATGTGGCAACCTCTCCCAATGCCTGTCTATCTGGCAACACCATGATGCCACTGCAGTCTCAGGCTGCCTCCACATTGCCACCCACAACGCACAGCCCCAGAGCCTCAGGAAAGTAGCATCGCCATAGCCACATGGAGCCCACAGTGTCCAGCAGGTGGCATTTCCTCCCAGATGGTGTTTGCAATGATGCATCCCAGGCAGGCAACCACAAAGGCATGCAGAGGGGCGCACCGTTAAGTAAGGGCTGCAAGTATCCAGAGCTGTGCACCCCAAGTGTGGAGGACCATCCGCCATGATGACTGTGGCCAGATTCAGTTTCTTCCTTTGGGGACTGTCAAGTATGTAATCATAGTGGGACAGCAGTGCCCTTTGTCTGAAATAATTAGCTGGCCCAGGACTCCCCTGGGCCCCCCAGCAGGATGCCTGGCCTGCCCTGGGGAGAGAACAGCCCCAGAGCCACTGTGCCAGGGTTTCCTGAGGAGTGAGACAGGACAGGACATAGGAGTCTGAGCTGGGCTGGGTTCTAGGGTGGCTGGAGATGCCTTCCCAGCTCGGCCATCTGCTCTGCAGTAACTGTGTCTGGCTTTATGCAGATACAGTTGGGGAGAACACCTGGCGGCAGAGACCTGCTCCCAGAAGCACAGGGCCCAGGAGGCCACCTGGAGACCGCAGCACTGACCCAGAGCCCCTGTCCCCCACCCCTGCGGGGCCAGGGGCAGAGACCAGCCCCCAACTCTCCACTCCCACTCCTCTGCCACCCACTTCTGTGAGGAACAGCGAGCGTCACACCCGGGAGGGGCTGGCCAGCCTCTGTCTGGACACCAGGGGGCCCCTGGGCGAGTCAGACAGTGACCTCAGGAGGGGCCACCTGAGGAAAGTGCAGACTGTCCCCAGGCTCCTGCCTGATGGCCCAGAGTCCGGCTCCTTCCACTTGTCACTGGCCAGTGGGGAAAACGAGCTGCCCACATCTGAACTCTTCCCTCCAGACCCTGGGAAGATCTTTACAGAAGGGAAAAGTGGACCCTGTGGCTCCAGGGCACCGCCCACATGCAGACCATGGCCCGAGCAGGACCCCACACCCCAGCTGGAGGGGGTTCCCAGTGCAGACTGCAGCAGGGATAAGGGACCTAGGGGGCCAGGCAACTCGGGATGGCCTGAGGCCTCACACCCTGGCCAGGAGCTGACAGAAGACAGACCCCCACCCTGTCCCATAGACCCTCATGAGGCAGGCGATGAGGCCTGGATGCCTAGAGGAGACAAGGGGACTCTGGAAAGAGACGGACAGCCAGGAGCTGCTGCCACGGAGCAGGTGGGTGAGTGGGGCTCTGTGTGGGGGACAGGTGGGCAACTGGGCCTGCCCTTCTCCAAGGCCTGGGATGCTTTTCTCATGTGGGCAGGCAGCCTCAGCCTTCACTCTTGCATACGAATTAAGGTTTCACCAAGCGCCCTGTATTTAAAGGAAACTATGACCACAGATGGGGCCAGGCTGTTGCCCCAGTGTGAAGCCGTGACAGAGCACCTCTCACACCCTCCCTAGAGGCGGATGTTCACCTATGGATGACCCAGAGGGCGGCCACTTCCTCAGCCCTACCCTACGAGGCCATCCTGAGGATTGATTTTCTTCCCTGGACCATGGGGTTATTTCAGGGCCCCATCTTCCCAGGCCTGACAATAAACCAAAACAGTGGGTGCAGATGGCTCACACCTCTACTTAACATATGAAGGATACCAGGATGTGTCCATGCCCGAGTGGCCCCCAATGCACCCTTAGTGATGTTGGGACTTTGTGCAGCTGCCGGGACAGCCCCAAGGTAGGACCAGCCCCTGGGTCCACAGCCGCTGGTGAGGGACAGAGGACTCTTCTTGGACCCAGCCATTATGAGAGGTTCAAGTTGTTTGTGTCACCATGGTGGTCTGAGCAGGCTGGCCCCTCGGACCTAGCTGAGGACACAGGCCAAGCCCTGCCCCCACTTGGCTATGTGGCAAGCCACCACACTCTACGTCTTCATGAGCTCCTCAGAGCAAGGACTCTGGAGCCCGTGGCCCAAGGACCATGCTCCTTCCCACCAGACCTGTTGACCCAAAGGACACAGCACAGGACTCAAACTTTCATTCACCTCCCGATAAGCATGTGGGGTCTTTGCTGGGCTCCATGTGCCCACAAGTGTGCCCCACCACCCTCTCCAGCACCACCTGCCACCTTCCCATGCCCAGGCGCCTCATGACTGCCCCCCGGGTAAACCAAGGCACAGGCTGGCTGAGCTGCCTGTTGGAGGGTAGGCACTCTGAGGGGCAGTGCTGAGGTCTCAGTCTCTCTGTCCCAAGACTGAGTGGTGCTGGCCACTGGAATTGCGACCACCTGGACCTCAGCCCCTGGCACAGGGCATAGCCCTGCAAGCATCAGGGCTGATCCAGAGCTGGGGACGCTGCAGCCCCACATGACACATGCAGGGCGCCAGCCAGCAAACCGGGAGAGCTGCAGGGCTGAAGCTGCTATGCCATGGCTCGGAAAGGGGTCTCTGGAAAAAATAGCAGCCTCTGGAAACCTCCACTAAGTGTGCGCTTCTGCGGCCCATGGCTGGTGGCCTTGGTCCTGGCTGTCCAGCGTGGCCTCAAAGTGGAGAGCCTCCTTCCTGGCTGAAGGTGCTTTTTTGACTTCAGGATGTGTGTGTATTAAAATACACATAACAAAATTTACCGTTTTAACTATTCTGTTGTTTGAGACAGAGTCTTACTCTGTTGCCCTGGGTAGAGTGCCATGGCATCATGACAACTCACAGCAAACTCCAACTCTTGGGCTCAAGTGATCCTCTTGGCTCAGCCTCCTGAGTAGCTGGGACTACAGGTGCCCACCACAACGCCTGGCTAGTTTTTCTGTTTGTAGTAGAGTCAGGGCCTCACTCTTTCTCAGGCTGGTCTTGAATTCCTGAACTCAAAGGATCCTCCCACCTCAGCTTCCCAGAGTGCTGGGACTACAGGCGTGAGCCACGTAGTGCACAGTGCATTATGTGTGCCCACGCTGCTGTGCTTCCGTCAGCACTGTCCATCTCCACAATGCTTCCCTCCACTTGACCGGAAGCTTTGCCCATATTAAAACCCTTCCCCATGCCCCCCATCCCCTGGCACCATCTACTTTTCATCTCTGTAAATTTGATGACTCAGAGTCTTGGAGGTCCAGGAGCCGTGTGTAAATGGAGTCAGCATTTGTCATGCTGTGACTGGCATGACAACCCTGAGATCCATCCACACCACGTGTGTGTCAGAATCTCCCTCCTCTCTGAGGTTGGATGATAGCCCACTGTGCAGAGGGCCCCTTTGGTTCATCCACTCGTCCACTGATGGACACTGGGCCGAATCCATCTTTTTGGCTCCTGCGACCTGCCACTATGAACGTGGGTTTGGTTTCTGAGGCACTGCCAGAACATTCCACATGCAGCACCAAGGGCCCCAGTTTCCCACATTCTTGCCAGGCTTGTTCCAATGTCAGGACATCCCCACCCCTCTGTCAGGTGTGTCGGGTGGTTCTTGCCCTGTGGTGGCTGACGATGCTTCTCTCCCACAGTGGGTGTCCCTGCAGGACCTCCTGGGGCAGCTGGGCCGGCCCCTCCGGGAGTACGAGTTGTGGGCCCTCTGCCTCGCCTGCCTGGGCATGCTGCAGACACTCCCCGAGCACCCAGGTGACATACCTCCTCTGCCATCCTGCATGTGCCCTGCCCTCACCCATAACCAGATATCCCAGGCAGCAGGGACCCTATCCCTTCTAGGGACAGGGGCAGGTGCTCACAGGTGGGCCTTCAAACCACGGTCCTACAGCAAAGAGAAACAGGGACCACACCACAGCCTGGCCACACATTCTCAACAAGCTGACACTGTCCCCAGGGAGACACACATGGGCTTACAAAGGTGGGGTAGGGAATGTAAGACATCGCACTGGTTTGTGACTCTCAAAGTTCAACCTGCTAAAAAGTTGGACAGGTGGACAGAACATCTGTGACATTAGGCTGCATGGTGGGTGATGAGGACAGAAGGGCTGGGGAATCAGAGGGATGCAGCCATCTGGCCCCAGCATCCCTTTACCCTGTGTCCATAGCCCTCAGGCCAACTCAGGATGGGACTTGTGAACCACAGGGTAGTTGACCAGGCCCCAGCCTCCTTGGTATCACCCTCTGGGGCAGCCCACAGATCAGGACCCTCTCATATCCAGCTCAGGGTATGACATGGGCACACAGTGGGGGGATGGAGGGCAGCTCAGAGCCCCAGCACTGTAGGGCAGGCAGCCAGCCCATGTACAGGGGTACCCCACCCAATGGAGGCTCCTTAGGCCCTAGAGAGCAGGGTGGCACCCAGGCCTGCTGCTGACTACAGCTCTGTTGCAGCCTACCTGTGTCTGGACTCCGTGCTGGTGGCCGAGGATGGTGCTATGCTCTTCAGGCCGCCCCTGGCTGATGGTGGGTGTTCGGGGCAACCAGGGCAGCAACAGCTGTGGGACGGAAGGAAGACTAAGCTGGCCCTTCTCATACAGGCTCTTATGATGCGTTCTTCCTGGCTCCCGAGGTGACAGAAGAAAGGCTGGTGACTGAAAAGGTAACTGGGTCCCCCCAAGGCCCTGCCCCAGCCTGGGGCTGCTGTACCCACCTTCCATCCAGTGCCGTGTTAGGCTCAAGAGTTGCAGAGCTGGGGCTCTGGCTGGGGTACCCCAGACATAGCTTCTCTGTGTGCTGGGTCGTGCCTCCTAGCATTCAAGAACCAAGGGCTATACCTTCAGGAATATCTGTGAGGCACTCAGTAAACACAGCCATCACTAAAAGTTAAATTACACAAATTGTACATGCAATACAATTGAATAAATTATGTTCAAAGCTATGGGAGACCCTCCACTCAGGGGAGCTGGACGTGTGCCCACCCAGTCAGATACCCACACACCAAGGAGCAAACAGGCCAAAACAGCCAGCAGGGGAAGAAGGAGGAGCGGCCAGGGACTTGGGACCAAGGAGCAGCACCCTCAGTGCCCTGGGTTTTTTGTGACCTGTGCATGGAGAGTAAGGGCTGAAGACAGCAGCAGAGGAAACCAGTGGGTACAGGCAGCAAGGTCCCTGGGCTCTATAGCCAGAGACCCAGGAAGGAGCAGGCTGACGCAGTGTCTTAGTCATGAACTGCCCTTCTCCAGCCAAACACCACAGGAAACACTACTCCTCAGCCACAGGCCAGCAACACCGAGCTAGAACTGGGACTGGAACTCGCGAGATTACAAAGAAGCACCCAAAGCCTTTGCAGATGTCCCACCCCACCAATGAGCACACCCTCCCTGCAGGGGATGTCAGAGGCGGCCTGGGGGCACCGTCGTGAAGCCAAGTGGAGATGCTCCCCTTCCTCCAGCCAGGACCCACACCCAGAAGTGAGGAGGAGCTCCTGTCCCATGATGACAAGGTGGGGCCCTTTCCTCCACCAGAGTGCATCAGACAGTAGGTAAAAGGAGGTTGAAGTAAGATCTAGCATTTTCTATCATGAAAATGCCCAGTTTCAACTGAACATCACTTGCCACATTAAGAAACAGGAAAACCTCAAACTGAATGAAAAAAAGGCAACCAATAGATGCAATCCTGAGAGGACAGAAATGTTCAAAATGACTGAAAAAGATGTTATGCAACCATCATAAAAATGCTTCACTGGACAGTTACAAAGATGCTTCAAACATGAAAAACAGTCAGTCTCAGCAAAGAAATAGAGGGTAAAAAGAAAAACCAAATGGAAGTTTTAAAACCGACTTAAAAACAATGAATGAGTTTAATAGAAGAATAGAGAAAGCAGATGAAAGAATTGGTGAAATGGAAGACAGAGCAATAGAAACTACACAGTTAAAACACAGACTGAAAATAGACCAAAAAAATGACAGAGCCCTATGAACTTGTGGGACTATAACAAAATATGTGATATTCATGTCATCAAAATCCCGGAAGGAGAAGAGAAAGAAGGGAATAAAAAGTATTGTGGTTGAAAACTTCCTACTTAGGGAAAAACACGTAATCTGCACATTCTGAAAGCTGATCAAAATCCCAGCATGACAAACCCAAAGAACTTTATACTAGGCGTGCGTGCTGGCTTATTCCTATATTCCTAGCACTCTGTGAGGCCGAGGCAGGTAGATTGCCTGAGCTCAGGAGTTCAAGACCAGTCTGAGCAAGAGCATGAGCCTGTCTCTTAAAAAAAAAAGCCAAGCATTGTGGCAGGCCTGTAGTCCCAGCTACTCGGGATGCTGAGACAAGAAAATCACTTGAACCCAAGATGTTGAGGTTGCTATGAGCTGTGTGATGCCATGGCACTCTGCCGAGGGCCACAAAGTAAGACTCTGTCCATCCCCCCAAAAAAACTTTCCACTAAAACACATCATAGTCAAGCCTCTGGATACTAAAGACAATCCTCCCCAAAAAAAGAAAAAGAGAAATACCAGCTTGCATATATCACTGTGGGAGGAGGCAATTCAAATGATGGGTGGGCAGGTCAAGATGGCAGACTTGGGCTCGGCGCCTCTGGCTCAACAGGCTAAAGCGACAGCCACGTACACCTGAGCTGGCTGGTTCGAATCCAGTCCGGGCCTGCCAGACAACAATGACGGCTGCAACGAAAAAATGGCCGGGCTTTGTGGCGGGCGCCTATAATCCCAGCTACTTGGGAGGCAGAGGCAAGAGACTTGCTTGAGCCCAGGAATTGGAGGTTGCTGTGAGCTGTGATGCTGCGGCACTCTATCTAGGTTGACAGCTTGAGGCTCTGTCTCAAAAAAAAAAAGATGGCAGACTAGAGACATCTCCTTGCCAGCTACTCATGGTGAGATAGGAAAGTGGACTTCAGCCACTCTGGCTGGGGAATCTGCACAGAAATTTCCCTCCTGGGGCACAGTGAAGCAGCAGGAGATTTCAGGAGCCAGTAAAGAGGTCTGGCACTGAGGAAAACTGACAGGCAGAAGGCCAATGCTTGGTATGGGCAGAGGCTGGCCAGTTGGTCAACTCTCCTGAGGAAGGCTAGGGATGGAAATGGTCTGTTCTATATTTTGATTTTGGATTGGGCTGCTTGCTGGAGCAGGAAATAGACTCAAACAGTGTCTGGTGGCCAGAGTTGAGCACCAGGCAGGGAGGTTCCCCTATCGGCTTGGTGGCTGGTGGGGCACCACCATTGTGGGAAGGCCGCTGGCATGGGAAGAACAGTCAGTCTGCAAGGTCATAGTGCATGGCCGCCTCTCACATGCCTGCTGAGCTCGAGCAGCCACCCTTGGAGTGAGCTGAGCAGCTCCTGTACCCCCTGAGAGGGATGCTTTATCATCAAGGACACTGTCTGAGGAGCCTCCTAGGAAATCTGGTGAGAGCTTTGGGACCCAAATTCCATAGGGACCAAACACTAACAAAGAGAACAGGCCCAGATTTAGGGCAAAGAAATCAGGAAGACAAGATCCAATTCCCTTTGTAACTACAAAGCAGCTTCTGACCCCCATCATATAAAGAAAATCCAGCACGTAGTCTCAATCTCCTAACACTGCAGCACCACCTGGTGCCCAGGCTATATATTGTGATACGTACATATAAAAACACACACACACACACACACACACGTGTATATATACAGGGTGGACCTAAAGTTCGTGTGCAATTTAAATTAGTGTGCAATTTTAAATTGCACATAAACTTTATGGCCACCCTGTATATTGTTTTACTTTTTTTGTTTTTGTTTTTGTTTTTTTGCGACAGAGTGTCACTATATCTCCCTTGATAGAGTGCGATGGCATCACAGCTCACAGCAACCTCCAACTCTTGGGCGTAAGTGATTCTCTTGCCTCAGGCTCCCAAGTAGCTGGGACTACAGGCATCTGCCGCAATGCCTGGCTATTCTTGGTTGCAGTTGTCGTTGTTTAGCAGACCCAGGCTGGGCTCGAACCTGCCAGCCTCCGTGCATATGGCCGGCACCCTACTCACTGAGCTACAGGCACCACCATTGCCCATTCTTTGCTTCTTGATTTTCAATTTTCTCCTTAGTTTTTTTCTTTTCTTTCTTTTTTCTTTTGTAAGACAGAGTCTCACTTTGTTGCCCTTGGTAGAGTGCTGTGGCATCATAGCTCACAGCAACCTCAAACTCTTGGGCTCAAGTGATCCTCTTGCCTCAGTTTTTCATTTTGAGTAGAGATGGGGTCTCACTCTTGCTTAGGCTGGTTTCATACTCGTGAGCTCAAGCAATCCACCTGCCTCTGCCTCACAGAGTGCTAAGATTACAGGCATGAGCCATCATACCTGGCCTTTTTTTTCCTCTTTTATTGTTGTTGTTTTTGGTTAGATTTTTATTGGTTTGGTTGTATATTTTTTCAGTTTTACTTTTTTCAATAGCAAAGGATCCTCCATTTTTGTTAAGGCTTTTTAGTCCTTTTATTCCTTTTTTTCTTTTTTTTTTTTTTTTTTTTTAGGCAGAGCCTCAAGCTGTCACCCTGGATAGAGTGCTGTAGCATTACAGCTCATAGCAACCTCCAATTCCTGGGCTCAAGCGAGTCTCTTGCCTCCGCCTCCCAAGTAGCTGGGACTACAGGCGCCCACCACAATGCCCGGCCATTTTTTGGTTGCAGCCGTCATTGTTGTTT
>CAUYRH010026951.1:0-26492 GCA_963574655.1 Perodicticus potto
GAGTTTAGCTTGAATTAAGAGATTTTGGGGGACCATTTAACTTAATTATTGCTAGTTTTGAAATGTCTTTGTAAGAGTGGGGTTGGCACAGATGCAGCAATATATAAGATTAGGAGATGGGGTCACACTTATCTGTGTTCCTATGGAAACTATTTGAATATTTGTTTTATATGGATTTTTATTCACTTTTCAGACATGCTATGAAAGAACACCCCTCCGCTGCTCAGCAAGCATTTGTAGCTTGTACAGTGGCAGAATGGGCCAAAAGCTTAGTGTTGTGACCTGTTTTAAGTATAAAGTATCTTGAAATAAAAAAAAAGAAAGAAAGAGAGAAAATGTGGATACAATTTACCAAATGGAACTGGCTGAACTGCAGAATTGTGACTCTCTGAAAGACGCATTCAAGTCAAGCAGCCTTCCTAATTTCTATGCATCTCTCCCCTTTGAGACATATCTTAATCTTAGGACATGCACTCACAATGGCAACCATCTTTGGTAATACTTATGTCTGTGAACAGACATTTTCCAGAGTGAAACATCTGAAATCTCCAACAAAATCTAGACTAACTGATGCACACTTGCATCACTTGTTACGACTAGCAGTGACAAATATGGAACTGGACGTTGACCATCTCATTAGCCAAAAGCAGGCCGGCCCATAGTTCCCATTGAAATATTAGTAAGTTTGTTGATTTAACTTTATTTGTTCTTCATTTTAAATATCATATTTGTTCCCATTTTATTTTTTTACTTCAAAATAAGATATGTGGAGTGTGCATAGGAATTTGTTCATAGTTTTGTTTTTTTTTTTAAACTATAGTCTGGCCCGCCAACAGTCTGAGGGACACTGAACTGGCCCCCTGTTTAAAAAGTTTGAGGATCCCTGGCTTAAGCCCAAGAGTTTGAGGTTGCTGTGAGCTGTGACACCACGGCACTCTACTGAGGGTGACATAGTGAGACTATCTCAAAAAAAAAAAAGTATGGTGAGGATATAGAGAAGTTGGAATCCTCATGTATTGCTAGTGGGGATGTGAAATAGTACAGCTGCTGTGGAAAACTGTACGGTAATTCCTCAGAAATTAAACATAGAATTATCATATGATCCAGCAACTTCACTCTGGGTACCTTCCCAAAGAAGTGAAAGCAGGATCTCAAACAAATATTTGTACAGCTGTGTTCATAGGAGCATTATATATAATACAAAAGTTAGAAGCAACCCAAGAGCCCATTCATACATGGGTGAACAAAATGTGGTATATACAAACAATGGAATATTATTCAGTCTTAAAATACAAGGAAATTCTGATGCATGCTACAACATGGATGAGTCTTGAGGACATTATGCTAAGTGAAATAAGCCAGTCACAAAAGGACACATATTGTATGATTCCACCTACATGATGTACTTAGAATAGTCAAATTCTTAGAATCAGAGAATAGAATGGTATAGTCAGGGGCTGGGGAGGCGGAGAGGGAGAGTTAGTATTTAAAGGCCACAGAGTTTCTGTTTTACAAGATGAAAAGAGTTCTGGAGATGAATGATAGTGATAGTTACATGCCAACGTCAATGTACTTAATCCCAAAGATTTGCACGCTTAAAAAATGATTAATTGCTAAATTTAATGTTGTATTTTTTCCACAATTAAGAAAAATGAAAATGGAAGAAACAAGCAGAGGAGAAGCCCATTTTCTGATCATGGAGTCTTCTCAGCAGTGGACGTTAGGGGTGGCTATGACAGTTGTGCTTGCTGGGGACACTGAGCCTAGAAGCTCCTGGAGAAGGGATCAGAAGTCTTTGAGAAGTTGTTGGCTCCCCTGGCTCAAACTCTAAATTCTCAGCAGAGTCTTCTGAGGCCTGGCTAGACTATAATTCCTATCCTTGGGTGCCCATGGCAGCTTTCTGGAGCTTTCCCACTTCAGACAACTATAGGAGGTTTTAGTAAGAGGGTTTCTGTTTCTTGTCACCTGCAACAGAACAGAAAAATTGAGTAGTGAGGGGAATGAAGAAACAGGCAGAGAGAGAAAATGAATTCAGGAGGTTTTGGAGATTCTTCCAAACCCTGTGAGTTCACAAAGACTTTGTTCTATCCCATGGGGTTAAATCTTTAGTGAATTAAAGGTGGGGTATTTACAGGCCTTATAGATTTGGAAATGGTTGGGGTCTGAACATGAATCTTTGGATTATTCTTTACCAAGATAACAAGGGAGGGACCACAGCTGCATTGTCCAATGCAATGGCACCAGACACATGTGGCTATCAGGAATGTAACATGTAGCTAGTGAGACTGAAGAACAGTAATTTTCATCGTATTTAACTTTAATTCCTAGTTAAAAAATGAGAGTTGGTTCTGTTACTGGAAAGTTTTTGAGCAAGTTTGGAACACCTTGGTTATGTGAATTTACTTCTTCAACTTCTTCTCTTGCTCTAAATACAGATCAAATATCTCCAGTGAAAATTTAGTGTCTGAATTGAGATGTGCTAAACATGTAAAATACACTTCAAGCATTAGGCCAGGAGTTCCAGAACTGCCTGGGCGACATGGTGATACTGCATCTCTATCCTGCTCCTCTACAAAAAAAATTAGCTAGGCCTGGTGGCATGTACCTGTAGTCCTACTCTGGAGGCCAAGGTACCAAGATTGCTTGAGTCCAGGGGTTGTAGGTTACAGTGATCTATGATAGTGCCACTGTACTCTAGCCTGGATAACAGAATGAGACCTTGTCTCTAACAAAAACAAACAAAAATATATACACATGTATATTGAATTTTGAAGTTTCGGTATAAAAAAGGGCATCAGGGTGGTGCCTGTGGCTCAGTGAGTAGGGTGCCAGCCCCATATTCCGAGGGTTGTGGGTTTGAAACCAGCCCCAGCCAAACTGCAACAAAGAAAGAGCCGGGCATTGTGGTGGGTGCCTATAGTCCCAGCTACTCAGGAGGCTCAGGCAAGAGAATCACCTAAGCCCAAGAGCTGGAGGTTGCTGTGAGCTGTGATGCCACAGCACTCTACCAAGGGGGACAAAGTGAGACTCTGTCTCTAAAAAAAAAAAAAGAAAAGAAAAGAAAATAGAGCATGAAATATTAATAATTTTTTATATTGATGACATGTTGACACGACAATGTTTTGAAAATACTGGGTCAAGTAAAATATTATTAATATTAATTTCACCTATTTCTTTTACTTTTTTAAAAAGGCAGCTACTAGACAATTTAAAATGGTACGTATGGACTCGGCGCCTGTGGCTCAACGGGCTAAGGCGCCAGCCACGTACACACGAGCTGGGTTCGAATCCAGCCCAGGTCTGCCAAACAACAATGATGGCTGCAACCAAAAAATGTCCGGGTGTTGTGGCGGGCGCCTGTAGTCCCAGCTACTTGGGAGGTGGAGGCAGGAGACTCATTTGAGCCCAGGAATTGGAGGTTGCCGTGAGCTGTGATGCCAGAGCACTCTATCCAGAGTGACAGCTTGAGGCTCTGTCTCAAAAAAAAACCCAAATAAATAAAATGGTAGGTATGGCTCAGGTTATGTTTCTATGAGATGGTATTGGACTGGAGTGTTCTGGGGAAGTTCGGGTTCCGATTAGTTGAGAAACTCTCATAGCTTATAAATGACAGAACCAAAATTTTGACCCAGATCCTCAAAGTTGGAATGCTTTGCTTTTGGTTAATTGGAAAATTCAGTTGGTTTGATCTAGGACCTCTTAAAGACCTTCCTAGGAGGGAGACAGCGTTTTTCACCTAGGCTTTGTGTTCTAGGAACTGCTCCAGGAGAGAGGAGGCCTAGGAGAGGCTGGTGAACAGGGCTGGACAAATCACCTTTTCAGATCTCACTGTACAATGACAGCTCTGATGGCCATTCCAGAAAATGAGTTCCAAGATTGCTTTGAAGAGTGGACTAGGCACTGGCTTTTGTGTACAGCTTCCTAAAGGGAGTAATAAAGGTCACTGTAGTGATATCAGGTAATGAGGTATTTGACACATTTTCTAGGATGAGTTCTTGAACTTAATTGTTTGACCTCGTAGTTTCTACTTAAAAAAAAAAGAAAGAGGATGTTGAAAACCAGTGGTGCAGAGGGAAGGCTCTGGAATAAAACAGACCATATACTTATGAACTGTTTGACCTTGGGCAAGATAATTACTTGGAGCCTCAGTTTAATCATCTGTAACATGGGAATTGGCAATGCTAGTCTTGAGAGATGGTGATGGTAATGAGATAGTGAAGAATGTAATGCATGACTCATAGCAATAAATGGAACTCCTCTCTCTCTTCCCCTTAGACAGGTCCTGGGATCAGTTGTGACTGAGTGTGCTTGTGCGTGTGTGTAGGTGGATGAATTAGACTGCCTCTTAAATAAGTAGGTGGTGTTCTTTTTTTCTAGGAGTTTCTTGCTTCGTATTTCCCTTATTCCCAGAATGATTTTTCAGTGGTAGTTTCATATACATTTGAAGACAGTGAAGGACATAGGTGAATAAGGTTGAACAGGGGACGAATGTGTGCTCAGTGCTGTCTGAGTGGCTGTGTCTGATTATGTGGGCTTTTGCTTTGGATGTTTGTTGAGAAACAGAGGCCTGCAGGGGGCAGCACATGGCCAGAACTTCACTTGCAAGGGACTGGCTCACCAGCTCATGGACTTCGCAATAAATCAGAGCCTTCTCAGACACAGTGTAACACTGGGGATTTTTGGAAGGAACCTTAGTTCTGGTGTTGAGATATTCCTTACGCCCTGCAAAATATTGGTGTTGGTAACATTGGGTCTTTGGATTTCTTGGTCTTCTGGCTGCTGAGGTCCAGCTAAACCTCATCCTCTACCCCTCAAGAATCACTTCTAAAATCTCCCAACTTTGGGGCTAAGAGGAACCTAAATGGTAATATAACCCAACTACATCATTTTACCAATGCAGGAGGCAAACCACCCTTGCCAGGAAGGTATGTCTGTATGTTCATCTTACAGGAAAGGAAACAAGCTCGGGCAGACCTCACTTTTTCCACGTTCCAAAATAAGAAACAATGCATCAGTTAAAGTTCTTTTGTTTGTAGGCAGCAGAAATGACTAGTTAGCTCAAGCAAAGAAGACTCTGTGGGGGTTCTCACAGAATGTCAAGAGAGCTAACTTGGCCCTGGTGGGTGGGTGCCCGGGCAACCTGAGAATGGCAGAAGCACTTTGGGGCTCTTTCTGTCCTGGAAGCGCCCACATGGATGAGCACCAGCCTCAGCTCAGCGCAGGCCTGTATCTCTCAAGACTGGCAGGAGGAGGGAGAGGTTCTAAAGGGGTCCATTCAGCAGTGGTTAGGGGTCAGGGTCACTAGTGTAGATGTGAAGGAATTACTTTGAGTCCTGTAGAAAAGCCTGGACATGAACACTGCAGATGTCAACACCCAGCCTATGTTGGTCCGTGGACACTCAGCTGGAGCCTTTGCTCTGTGGCACAGAGGTAGCTGCAGTCTAATCCCCGATATGAGGCCAGCTGAGGAAACTAAAGGTGCTATTTGCATTTTAATAAGGAATCCAAGAGACCAGTGACCTTTGGACCCTAAAAGACTGATTTTCTCAAATGGTGGAAGGTCCAGGCATTGTAACTGATAGGGGCAGCAGTGGGAAGGTGCCCTGCCCACTACCTCTGTGACACCATGCAAGGGTGCTTCCAACTCAGGAAGCACACCTGTTTGTCTTGCTTCCATGTGTTCCCCCAACTCCTCTCC
The DNA here is from genome assembly GCA_963574655.1 of Perodicticus potto. Classification (NCBI taxonomy): domain Eukaryota; kingdom Metazoa; phylum Chordata; class Mammalia; order Primates; family Lorisidae; genus Perodicticus; species Perodicticus potto. The sequence continues at coordinate 5,699 of CAUYRH010026951.1, forward strand.
ATGTCCCTCTCCAAGGATTTAGTAATATGTTGTCTAGACACTACTGCTGCTGTTTCTCCTCCATTAATCCATTTTAATTGGAAAGTTATCATAATGCAAACTCTCTTTGGTATTATTTGCAGCTCTGCATTATTAGAACTTCACCAACTCGCTTTCCCAGCAAATTAAACTTGCTATGGAAGCAATGAGATCAGCTGCTCATATTAAATCAGGCTGCACGTTGTTAAGTGGGGTTGGGAATGAGGCTTCCTCAGCTGGGTGGGGCGCCATTGCCGGAGGCCTTTACAATGGGGCCTCTGTTTCTATGCTGGGGATTTGGCCTCTGTGCTCAGTTTTCCTCTCTTTGGACTGTGTGCTGGAAATTAGATATGGAAAGAAAGAGGGGACAAAAAACCTCTGGTGCTATCTGGCCTGTCATCCAAAACCCAGGGCAAATGGTGATGATCACAACGCACATGGACCTAACAATTGATAGATTACAAAGCATGCTCCGAGGCAGCCAAAAGTTAGTTCCTAGAGCCCTGTGAAGTAGGTATTATCATCTTCTTTGTATAGAGCTGGAACCTGAGGCTCACAGAAGGTAACTGAACTTGGTCAGGGATGCACAGGCAATACTGGTAGGACAGGGACTCCAAGCCATGTCTTCTGAGTCTGCAATCATGCCACCCAAAGGGATGATTTCCCCAAAGGGATGACACTCTGATCAAGGTAAGCAGACCCCTTTCTCAGAACAGATCTTGGAACTGATTCCTCTTTGGTTGATGGTATGGTAAGTAGTTAATAAATGACCATGATTCCAACTTGTGGATTATCAACACCTCACCACCTAATTTTTTGCAGTCACCCATTTAATAAAGCAGCATGGCTAACACTCTTGGTTGCCCACCCAATAGGCATTTCTCCCTATTCTTTTGCTACTAGAAACCCAATTTGTTATGGCAGAAATGTGCCAGTCCCAGAAGAAGATTCAGGATTGGTCTAAGCCAGTCATGGAATTCTGTTTCCCTTTGTCAGTGATCTGTTCAGAGGCAAGCATGTGACTCAGTTCTGGCCAACTAAAAGTTAGGTAAAGACTGCTAGGGTGTTTTGGAAAAAGTATTCTCTCTGATGGCAGAGCAGTGTTGGGAGGAAGCCTTTTCCAACTTTTCCTCTCTTCTAGGGTAGACACTGGTGAGTTTTAAAAATGGTGGTTTTAAAAATATGTTCACCAGTTCTTTGACCTTCTTTTTAAAGATGGAGCCTATTTCCTCTCCCCGCAAGTGTGGGCCATGCATAGTGACTGGATTCTAATGAAAGGAATTTAATGGATGTGTAGGTGAGTGACAAAGGAGGACAGGCCAAAAAAGACATTGATGCTTCAGCTTTGCTCTTATGGCTGGCTGGCTCTGGGGGAAGCGACTACCATGTCATGCGGACACTTGAAGCTGCAGAGAGACCTATGCAGAAGGAGCTGAGGCCTCCTTCTGATAACCAGCCCAACTTGCCAGTGGTGTGAATGAGTGACCCTTCTTAGAAGTGCATTCTCTTGTCCCAATTGAGTTTTCAGATGACTATAGCCTGTCTAACATCTTGACTGCAACCTCATCGGTGATTTCAAGCCAGAACCACCAGCCAAGTGGCCCTGGAATTCCTCATTTGCAGCAACTGTGTATTGCTGTTTGAAGCCACTGAGTTATGTAGCAATAGATGATGGATATACTCTCATATGGACATCTTGGGTTCATTGGGGACAAGACTGAAGACAGAAGCCACTGTGATGAAACCAGCAGAGCAGAAAGACAATCTGAATTGTTAATGAGCTGCCCCAGTAAACTCTAGGGTTGCCTATTTTTAGCTTTAATTATTTTGGGACTTCTTGTTACAAGAGCTAATAAGAGCCCTTAATTCATTGTTAGTCTGGGGTTCTCTTACTTGTAACCAACCTTTGGCTGCCTCAGACATATATTATGGCCATCAGAGGTCTCCACCCACCTAGGAAGGGAGGCTAGGAAGCATGAAGGCCAGGCATATGGTGGCCTCTGGGAGGAGGAGGAGGTCAAGATTGAGTTAGGTACAAAGGATGGGGGATTTCCATGTTGGGATGGAGAGAAAAGAGAGTGAGAGAGGCAAAGGGGCTAAATGGCGCATGTACGTTTGTATGTTGGGATTTAATAGAGGCCTTCTGGAGACACAATACTTCCTCCTAGGGAGAGCCTAATTGCAGAAAGTTGGGCACCATGATGGACCTGAGGGCTCTCATGATCCTGGGCAGGCGGCTGTCTATGTGGCAGCACACTGATGTTATATTAACAGCTACTTGCTGAAAGGCTCAGTCTCAAAGACTTGATGTTTCTCAGCAGCCAAGACAGCAGGTCTCTGCAGTAGGTGGACTCAGAAGGTGTCCTGTCAGCATAGCCCCAGAGTAAGTGAAGGCTGCTCATGCTGTCCCACCTCCACCCTCCCTGATGCATTCTAAAAGACAAGGAACTGATGGGGCTGATGATGGGTATTACTTCTGACTCCCTATTAACTGTGCAAGTTAGTCTTCTTTTCAAAACACTCTTTCCTCACCCACAGCATGAGCTCAGTAAGACCATAAAGGTAGCGGATGTGGAGGGCCCTGCAGGACTGTTGGACTCTCCAGAGGGTATCCCAAGCTCACAGATCTAGGGAGAAATCTGTGTTATCAAGTCGCTGGGGACAGGCCCCAGAGATCAGCTCTTTTCTGTACATTCCCTGGCCCATTCTGCATGTTTGAGAGCAACTTGATGATCCTGTCTGGCCCCTGGGGCAGCCAGTGATGTAGGTAGGACAGCATGGATGACTCATACTGGGGAGCAGAAGAAGCCAAAGCACAGTCCAGTGTGTCACCCGAGGGCTGGGTCAGGGCTGGAATCTGATTCCCTGGCCTCTTCCCATTGTTGGTAGTGATGTCTCTCACCTTCCTAAGAGGGGGAGGGAGCGAACCCCAGAAACCCAGGATCAAGGCGCATTTGTGCTGAGAGGAAGCAGGAGACCTCTCCCATTCCGTCCATGGCTATCAGCTCTTCCTTCTGGGAATACAAATAAAAAATAAGAAACATCTATGTAATGTTTCCTATCTGCACGGGCAGTGGGTTAAGTGCTTTACATGTGCTAACTTAATTAATGTTTACAATTACCCTATGGGATAGGTGCTAATATTATTCCCATTTTATAGATGGGAAACTGAGGCACACAGTAAGCAGCAAAAGTCCCTCCAGATTCTCAGACTCTCAGGCTGCTGAGTGGGGATTTACAAGTCCTTCATTTTACAGAGAGAAACAGCCTAGAGAGAGACGGGCCATTCAGAGATACAGTGTCCACAGCAGGGCCAGGGCTGTCCTGGGTTCCGGATGTCCTGGGTCCCTTCCTTGGAAAGGGACTGCATCTGGGCTCTTGTGGCCACGAGGCTCATTACTGATGCTGCAAATTGAATGAAATAGCTGCTTGGTTACATATTAATAACAGATTTGTTTGTCATTAAGGCAGCATTGTTTAATAAAATTAGTTTAGCTGAGCATAATTACCTTCATATAAAATTCCGCCTTAAAAATTACTTTGATAAATCTAAGCCAATTAGGTGGGTGTAAAGACTAGGATGTGAGGTTTGACTCTGAGTTTCTGTTAGGCTCCTGTAGTGACATCCCCAGGTCAGTTCAATTCTCAAAGCCCTTTTGGTTATTACCCAGGGTGTCATGTGAAGGCCCAGTGGAGTGCACGTAACTCAGCTTCTTTAAGGCACAGCTGCAGAGAGCCTTGGATGTGCCCTTTTGCTAAACTCAAAATAATATTCCTCCTAACTAGGCCCTGTGTTGCACTCCCTGCCCTGCCGGACTTTCACGTTCATTCCTTAACTTCCGGGTTTCCAAGTTGTTTCTCTGCTCATAGACTTTCAAGGGTTCCCATTTGCCCATAAACTACAACTTCAAATCTTCATCTTATTATTCAAGCCCTACAAATTTGGCCTCATAGTAGTTTAGTGAAAAAGGAGAACAAAATTAGGGATCAGGAGATTGAGGTCTTAGATCTAACTCTGGCCCCAGCCCTGGCTGAGTGTTCTCAGACAAGTAACTTTACATTTTTAGGCTTCTTTTTATTTACCTGTAAGATGGGAAACACAATATTTTCCTTCCCAGGTGGAAGTGAGGATCGCAGGAGATCTTGGCTGTGGGGCTTTATAAAGCACAGTCCCTCCCCTGGGGTCTCAACTCCCTCCTCCTCAGCAGCCATCTGATCCCTCTGCTTACAGTGCCTTCTGGGTCTGCCTTGTTCCTGGGTTCACATAGCCCTTCCTGGAGTACCCACCCTATTCCTCTTGAATTGGTTGGTTTGGTTTTTAAGGTCCAGGCAGAGCCCTCCTCCCATCAGCCTCCCCTCAGTATTCCATCAGCCCCGTGCCTTCTCCCTGACAAGCTGTCAGCCCCCTAAGCTTGACCTGACAGTGTGGCCCCAGCCCAGGGTGGGATGAGTGTCTGGAATTACCCCTGGCCTGGTTAACTCACAGGACCCTCTTTTTGCTTTTCTTTTTTTTTTTTCTTTGTTTTTTTTTTTTTTTTTTTTTGAGACAGAGTTTCACTATGTCGCCCTGGGTAGAGTGCCGTGACGTCATAGCTCACAGCAACCTCAAACTCTTAGGCTTAAGAGATTCTCTTGCCTCAGCCTCCCAAGTAGCTGGGAATAAAGGCACCTGCCACATTGTCCGGCTATTTTTTTGTTGTCGTTGTCATTGTTGTTTGGCAGGCCCGGGCTGGGTTCGAACCCGCCAGCTGTGGTGTATGTGGCTGGTGTTGTAACTGCTAAACTACAGGTGCCGAGCCCCTCTTTCTGTTTTTTGAATGGATTCTAGTTTTATGTGTCTTCAAACAATTCTCTGGGAAAAACCTTTTCTGAAATCAAAAGATATGTGCTTAAGCTGTAACCCCAGAGATCAGCGGCCCCATCCTTCGTTTGCAGGTAGGGAAATGGAGGCACAGAGCTGCTGCTCAGATCACCCATCTCCTCACTTCCAGGCTGCAATTTACCTCCCACCTGTGATTTCCACTAGTTTCTGCATTGCCTCAACTCCCCACCACCAGCAGCTGTGGCCCTTCCTGAGCCTGTTTGCCATTTCCACAGACTGAACACTGTTTTTACCAGGTGCCTGCATTTCAGCCCTGAGGAGGTATTTAGGAGGAGTTATCCAAGTAGACAAACTCAGGTTAGGGCCATAAATCTTTGCTATACTATTTATAGGCCCAGATCTCCAAATGGCCCTGCAGGAAGCCAGTGGGAGGAAGGAATGCTGAGTATGCACTCTGGGGAGTGCCATTCAGAGATTATGGCATCCCCTGGCATGGCACAGTGTGCATAGCGTGCACAGCTGTATGCTTGCCCTGGGGCTGAGGCTCAGGGGTGACCTAAGCAGGCATGTAAGGAAAGGACCAGATTAAACTATGGGGAGGTGGAGGGGACAAAGAATGAAGCAGAGCAGACAGGTACAAAGAGCACAGCCCCTTTTCATAGAAAGCACTGTATCCACCAGCTAGTCCTGGAGAACATTTGGGACTCTAGGCTCAGCTTTCTCATTTGGAAAGTGGGGAGAACAAGCTGTACTTTATGAGGGCATGTCATGAGAAAATAACAGTAAAAGGAGAAAGTGAAATCTGAACGTCAATGGTGATGTCAAAGCAAATGACCAGATTTCAGAGCACGGGGGTATCTGGGAATGGAGGACCTTGGAGCCGAGGAGCCTGCCCTCTGCTGCAGCCCCAAGCCCTGGCTGATGGCCTATAGGAGAAGATCCATTTCTGGGTAGAATTCCAGCATCCACCAGGAATCCAGAGGTTTGGTGACAGGGGTGTGTGAGTAGTGGGGATACTGGCTGCCCTTCCTCTACAGAGGGGAGGGAGAGCATTCCCCTTGTCCCTAAGTTTCCCTTGATGATCACACATTCCCAGAGCTCAGACTATCAGGGTGGCTCTCCTGAAAGCCTCACCAGTCATCCAGCCAGAAGGCTTGAGCAGGGGAGGGGGCCAGGCGACAGCAGCACACAGACTGGAAAGTTCTGAAAACACCCCTCCTGGGTACCAGCCCCTTCCTTGGCGCCCCAGCTCCCTCTAAAGCCCCTTTTGAAGGGGACCTCAGAGCTCTAATGAGTTGAGAGCTTTTATGGGAGCCCAGGCAAACCAATTAGGTTTGCTTAAAAATATTGTATTCATTAGCATGAAAATAAAGCTGAACTTTTTAGAGATAATTGCATCTTTTAAAATGTGGTAGTCTTTGTCTGGGCTTGTCTCATAAATATGCATGCTGCATAATCCTTTTGGAACTGTGGTCGCAATCATGAGTAACACACAAATGCATCCAGGGTGTTAATATTCTGACAAGAGTGGGGCCTCTTGGGCAGGGGGTGCCGCTGGGGGCGGCCTCTGGGGGTGTCCCTGTAATCTCCAGCTGCTGCCTGTGCTGCTCACGGGAAACGAGCCCAGTCCTGGGTCTCCTGTGCCATAGATCCCAGCTCCATTTCTAAATTACTCCCTTTTATGCTGCTGCTTCTATGGTGTGGGCTGCAGGATTCCTGGGCTTTGCTCGAAAGGCAGGGAAAGGACAGCACAGAGGTTGAGTTCAACTTACAGCTGGGGAAATTGAAGCCTTGGGGGTTAAGTGGTTTGCCAAGGTCACCCAGCATGGATGGGACTAAGATGAAGCCTAGTTTGCCATTGCACCCTCCCTGAAATCAAGTGAGGGTCCTTGCCAGGGAAAGGATTGCATTTACATTTAGTAGGGAGGGGATGCATTCCAGGAAAGGGTGACATCTCTAGCCCTACCCACTCTGTTTCTATCTGCTAACTTCCAAGGCGCCCTAAATAAACATGTCATCTAAGTTAAAGCAGTGAGCTCCCCACATCAGTGCAGCTGCAAGACAAGCCTAAGCTCCCCCTTCCCAACTGAGAGTGTCTTCAGCCCTTCTGGGTAGAAATTCGTCAGCTGCCTCTAGTCCCTTGACCTACTAAGCTTCTTTTATCCTCCCTCTCCTCTCCTTTACTTCCTCCCAAGTGTAGCAGCTTTATAAGATTAACATCCCGCTTCTCAGTGGAATGCTAGCACTGGCCCCAGGGAGAACCAACAGTTCAGTGAAGTTTGGTTTCAGACCAGGTGTCCGCCTGTCCCAGCTCACCATGTATGGGAGACAGGTGCATTTGTCACTACCATGGATAGAGGGCAGGCCGGTTCTGCCTAAGACCCAAAGCCATGCTGTGGGAGTGTGGGGAGGGTGCATACATCCTCTAGGTGGGGGAAGTCTGACTGTGCCCAGGCCAGCTGCCATTTGAAGAATGAGGGGGGATTTGGGCAGGCTTTGGGGAACAACAAGAGCAGAGATTTGGGGTATATTTAGGTAATATCTGAGCTCAGAAAGTTTTCCTTTGCTGCTTGCCCATCTTCCTCCTGAGAATTATCTTTCCTGTCTCTGGGTTCTCAGCTGCCCCTTGGCTGTCCCTCCCTAGCACCCCCCACCCCCCAGGCCACTGTGAGACCTGCTAGGATCCCAAAGTTAACTTTCCTTTTAAATAGGACACTGTCCACATGCCCACCTATGCCTTATAGGTGAAGAAACTGCATCAGATTTATTTACAGCCTCTTTTCATCAAAAAACCTATTAGGTTGAACTACAGGAAATTGCCAGTATTCAACTATTTTGGAATAAAATAAGGATTTTAACCTCTATGGAGTACATTATCTCATAAAACCTTAGGAAAACCCCAGGAGAGAGAAACTGTGGCTCTCGTTCCCATTGTACAGACTGGAAAACCGAAGCAAAAGGAACTTGGCTTTTCTGGGTCTTATGGAGCTGGTTTCTTGCCCAGCTCTCTGTGCCACATGGAAGTAGAAGGCGATAAAAGGAACAGTGGAGTGGAAACCCATAACTCACTTAGGGAAGTTTAGTTGTTGAAGGCAAAATATGATGCTGAGCTTCCTACCAGAGGAGGCAAGTGGGGAGGGGAGAGCACAGAGCAGGGTCATCATGTTCTCACTGACTACAGAGAAAAGCCTGCCTGTTCAGCAGGATGGCTCCCAGGAGAGGTCACTAGGGTGGGATTTCCCCAGGAACATGTAAAATAGCATAAGACACACATCTTTGGCTTTGGTTTTTAGAAAAAGAGCAGAGGTTGTATTGGAGAAGGTCAAACCATAATGTCAAGGTCAGAGATTGGTAAACACAGTTCTGTATGGACTGTGTTTGGGATGCATGGAATGCAATTTTCCTCCAGTGACCTGTCTTAACACAGATATGGTCAGGAGAACTGAGGAAAGGCTTGAAGTGGAAAAACGCTTGTTCTGGGCGGCGGCTATGGCTCAGTGAGTAGGGCGCCAGCCCCAAATACCGAGGGTGGCAGGTTCGAACCCGGCCCCAGCCAAACCGCAACGACAACAACAACAACAACAACAAAAATAGCAGGGCATTGGGGTGAGTAGTCCCAGCCTGTAGTCCGAGCTACTCGGGAAGCTGAGGCAAGAGAATCATCTAAGCCCAGGAGCTGGGAGGTTGCTGTGAGCTGCGATGCCACAGCACTCTATCGAGGGCAACAAAGTGAGACTCTGTCTCTAAAAAAAAAAAAAAAAAAACAAAAAAGAAAAGAAAAATGCTTGTTCTATTCTCAGATATGACTTTGAATCCCTGCTCTGTAACCCGTTTTGTGGGTAACCCTGGGCCAGTTAATTAGTGATATAATTTCACACCAATGTTAAGTGAGTGCTGGAGCTCTTTTATTTCCATGCTTAAATACTCTGGAAGAGTTAGTATTATAATAATAGAGACTTTTTAAAAATGGAAATTGATTTCTAATTTATGAATAGTCAAGTCTGGGTTCATGGACTGAGGTTGGACCCTTCATTGAGGGTGATGAGGACACTTCATCATCAGTACTGGTTTGTCCTGGTCTTATGTGGTTCTAGGATTCATTGTAACTATGTTAGCGATTAGAGGGGAGGAGTAATCAATGTGCACCACACACTTCACACAACCAAAGTGTCATGAACATCTTTCTGTGACTATGCTTATAATGCTATCTCACACTTTTTAATGACAACATAGCATTTTATGGAATGGATGTGCCATGTTTGTTTAAAGCAATATATTGGTCTTTTTTTCTATTGAAAAGATTTTTTTTTTGGCCATTGCAACAATTCTGTAATCACCAACATGGTACATATAATATAATATGATTGCAAACATTACTTTTGCAAATAACATTTTTATGAAAATATTGTGTGTATATATTTACACATAGTATATTTTAGGAGTTAGAAGAATTAAGCATTAAATTTATGTGCATTTAACACACTGATTACTCTAAGAAAAATAGAAAAATCAGTTTACACTTCTAACAACAGTATATAAGTATATTTATTTCCTCAAATCCTCTAACATAGGCTGTCTACCATGTACCCACTGTTCTATTTATTGATTTTCAGGTGCTCTTGTGTATATGGATATTAACTTTTTGTCAGTTACATATTATGGTACAACTATTTTTTTCTGAATTATCATTCTTTCTTTGTAGATTATTTTGCCATGCAAAAATTTTACATTTTCATGCAATTAAATCTGTAATTGTTTTTTCTTATGGCTTCTGGGTTTAATTCCTTGAATAGAAAGCATCTTTCTCTCTAAGATTACATATACAAAAAACTTTCTTTATATTTCCTTCTGCTTTAAAAAAATAATTGAAAAGTTTTTTGTTGTGGGGTGGATAGAATGGTAGAGGTCACCAAATACTTCTGGTTGTCTTCACTTTACAGCACATAGAAGGATTTCACTTCCTGTGTACTTGTGGTTGACTAGAGCCATGTGACTAGTTCCAGCCAGAGTTATGAGCAGAAGTAATGGGTCACTTCAAGATCAACCATTTAATTGCTAACTTAGAACTTTCTGGTCTGTGTCCAGACCTTCTCTGGTAATGTGTGAGATGATGGTGGCTCCATCAGCCTGGCTCTTATGGGATTTCAATGAGCAGAGTCTTTCCACCAACGTGCACCGGTCATATATCCTGAACCAGAAATCAGCTTTTGCTGTGGTGAGTCATTGAGAATTGGGAGGTGTTTATTATGACAGCATAGCAACATACATGGCCTATTCTGGATGATACCAGAAGGGACCTAACTTTGCTTTTTCCTGTGTAGACAGCTGGTTGTTGCTGTTGTTTTGAATTGCCTATTTTTCTCTGCTGATATAAAATGCTTTGTTTATCTTGTCCCCAGTTCTCATAAATATGCAGGTATATGTCTGGACTATTGTCTGATCCATCAATCCATTTTCCTCTTTCTACTTTTATTTTAATTAATAAAGTGTCATAGCACATTTTGGTATTTAGTAGAGCTAGTTCTCAAACTTATCTTGTTTATTCTTATGACTTTACTCTTTAGACAAACTTTAGAATTATCTTTTAAAGTTTCATATAAACCCCATTAGAATATGGGTTGGAATTATATTGAATTTATATATTAATTGGAGACTTTCTGTCTTTACATAGCAAATTTTCTTCTTATTTATTTTCCTATATTAATTAATCCTCTTAAAATGTTAAGAAATATTTTCTTAGCTCCTATTCTATGCCAAGCATTTTGCTGGCACCAAGGATAAAAGGACACAGTCAGTGCCACCCAGACACTCACGATCTAGGGGGGGATTGGCCAGACCATTGATGATGAGACCAAGGACAGGATGCAACAAAACCCTGTCTAAAGAGGAGTTATCCCAATTGACAGGCAGGGGAAGGGCATACAGAGCAGGTAGAAGTGCATGAGCAAGAGTTCAGGTGGGGATGTGGCAGGCGAGGGAGAGGAAGTTTCATGTTGCATGATGAGCTATGGAGCGTGAACTTGATCCCGAGAATAGTAAGTGCTGCATCGAGGTGGGTAGATTGCTTGAGCTCAGCAAGCTCAGCTCAGTTTGAGACCAGCTTGAACAAAAGTGAGACTCCGTCTCTAAAACTAGCTGGGCATTGTGGCAGGAACCTATAGTCCCAGCTACCTGAGAGGCTGATGTAAAAGGATATCTTGAGCCCAGGAGTTTGAGGTTGCTATGAGCTACAATGCCATAGCCCTCTATAAAGGGTGATTAAGTGAGACTCTGTCTCCAAAAAAAAAAAAAAAAAAAAAAAAAATAGGTGCTGCTGAAGGGTTTTAACTGAGACTGACCCTGAATCCCATAGCCATATGTATCTGGTGTATGATCTGCTAATTTAACTGTCATTCCCATACAAACCATCTTAGAGCATAAACCAATTCAAAGGATATAAAATCAAGTAGTTAAAAAAATGGGCTAAGATCTAGAAACAACTAACATTTATTGAACGTACTTCTAGCTCCCCGGTATGCCCTTCCCCTGCCTGTCAATTGGGATAACTCCTCTTTAGACAGAGTTTTGTTCCATCCTGTTGTTTGAGCTGGGACTATAGGTGCCTGCCACAATGCCCAGCTAGTTTTAGAGACGGAGTCTCACTTTTGCTCAAGCTGGTCTCAAACAAAAGTGTTTAAGAATTATGTGTTAAGAATTTTCATAGTTTGGTATTCACTATTCGCGTTGTCAGTATATGCAGAGACATTTTTACATGCTATATTATGAAACCTCACAGAAACCTTGTTACACAGGTAGGATTCCTATTTCACAGATAAGACCAACCAAGTTCAGAGGGTTTAAATGATTTGCCTCATGTCCAAGAGCTCCTTAGTGGCAGAGCTGGGATTGTACTACAGATTTTGTGTTTCCAAATCTGGGAGTCTTTCTGCCTTTCTACAGCTGTGTGTCCTTATAAAAAGGAGACAGTTCCCAGCCTAGGGAGGAGAGGGAAGGCTCATTCTTGGCCAAGTTTCATTTAATTTTCCATCAGTAGGTGTCAACTGTGAACTAGTCAGAAATGCTAAAATAACAGCTTAAAAACATAGGAACAGAAATGGAAATGTAATTTTAGTGTGCCTTACCAACCCCTCCTGAAGATAAGAGCTGCTTATGGAGTATCTGTTACAGAAATGTAACACTTAAGGACTAAACTCACAGGAGTTGCTGGTGATGTGCAATTTAGCAACTTGGGCTGTTAAAGAAGAAGGGAGAAAACAAAAAACAACTTCACAAGCAGAAAATTGAAAACAAAAGGAAATGGAGAGAAAAAAAGTCACATAGGCTTTCTGCCTCTGGTTGTAGTTCCTCCTAATGGCCTGGTAAAGCAGCTTGTTGAATAGGAGAGGCTTGGAAACATTAGTGCAGAGATGGTGCACTTGATGGAAAGAGAGACTGGAATTTGCCAGTCAGGCATCAGGGCCTTTGACTGGTAAATTAGCAAGGACCTGTGCAGCCCCTGCTAAGAGCTGGGTGTAATGAGGCCCAGTGGCACTTCAGAGTGAGGGAGGGGCTGGCATTCTTGTCAAGGAACTGACTGCTCAAACTGGGATGCGACACCCACTGGAACCAATGAGCTGGTAGCACAAATGCAAGACAAGAAAAAGGGATGTGTGGAAACAGGGATCTCACGCTGCTGTTGAGGGAGGGAAGGGGTGGAGCTCCAGTCCAGGAGGGCTGAGGAAAGTGATTTAAGGGGTGCAGGGGTGCCCAGCTCAGGAGTGAGGATTGGCTTCCACTCTCAACTCTGGCCCAGATTTTCTGAGTGAATTGGAACAAACTGTTTCACTTTTCTGAGTCTCAGTTTCTTCACACAAGGGAAAGTAGAGGTTTTATTGGAAAGTTGCTGAGGCTTCCTGTAGGCTCTGACACCTATGAGTCTATGAATTGGAATTAATTTTAAGGCTCTTCAGTCGCCAGTGACAGAAATCTAGTTCCAACCAGCTTAACGTGGCATTTACTGGTTTAAGTAATTGTAAAGTGCAAAGGTAGACGAAATGCAGGTCTGGCTGCATCCAGGGGCTTACACAGGGTTCCTTAGGCTCTGTCTCCACTCCCTTCCATCCCATGTGTCTGCTTTCTTTTTCTGTGTTGGCCTGTCTGTCCAACATAAAGAGACAGTCTTACTCTAACAGATGAGGCTCTGGGAGCTCAGCACTTCCCAAACCTCAGGGAATGGGTTTCTTCCAGAAAAGAAGGCTTTAGGCACCAACCGAATGGGGATACCTGGCAAAAATAACATGATCTCCACACGGTCCTTGAATGTATTTCAGGTCAGAGAGAACAAATTAGGGAGGGGAGGAACATTCCGAGGATAGCTACAAGGTCAAAATTGTGCTGTAAGCCTGGCCAGCACATTTGTGGAACCCAGAGTAAGAGTACAAATAGAGGCCATAGATCATATGTCTAAATAGTAAGAAGTCATAACTCACACAAACAATCTGTTAAACACAATAGGTTTATCTGCTTATCTGCACACATAGATCTTCATAATGATCTGGAAGGCAGGTTCCCATTTACCATTTTTGGAATCCTTAGAATTTTGCGCTGGAGTGAGATGGCTCAGGGAGAGCCTGTAGCCCATCCGTTCTCTTCTCCCCACCCCCAACTCCTTCCCACACTGTGTAGACAGGGCTGGCCTGGGTGTGCATACTGACCCTGTCTACCTTCAGCAGGACCAACTGGGGGAAGAGGTCTAACCAAGGCCCTGGAAGGGGGCTGCACCATTGTGAGCCCCTGCAGAGACCAGGGGTTAACCTGAGAGGGTACGAAAACTTCAGGTGGCATGTGTCCCCTAGGCTCTAGTGATTGCTTGCTGTGAGAGGAGGGGCGTGGCCTGAAGAAGGCCAGAATGAGGCTTTTAACAGCCTGGGTTCAGAGCAGGGGCCTCCTTGCTGGGCTCTAGGCTCAGATATGGTGTGGAGGCCTGATTAGGCCCAGGTAGGCTCAGAGGGAAGCAGTGAATTTGGAGGGAGAGGTGGGAAACAAAACTGAAAAGTATGTCTGGGCTTGAATGAAGAAGGCATTGGACTTTAGGCCGTCAGATTGGGTTTATCCCTCTGGGCAGTGAGGAGCCTTGGGTGTGGCAGGACCATACCCACGTCCAGAGTGACCTCGGCAATCTCACAACTAGGAATGCTCCCCCTCTGGAACTTACAGGAGCTGTATCCTGTGTCTGCAGTATCCCTCATCTTGGGCTCCTTGAGATTCAACTTTGATGTGAGGAACAAGTCTTTTGGGCAGACTCTTTCCTGAACCCCCTTGCCCTGAACTGGTCCCCTGAGTACACTTTGGGTGCCCTTAATCAGAGAGGGATGTGATGGTTGGCTTGATACAGCCTCCTGTCCCTGGACTCATTCCTCCAGGACAGCAACTTCTGTGATCAGGAGCCCAAAAATATTGGTGGAAGGAAGGAGGTTATAATGCAAGTGATTAATCTAAGGGAGGGGAGGTTAGGAGAAAGCATTTTGTAGAAAATACTTCACTTAACTACTCAGGGACTTTTTCCCTTCAAAAGGGAAGCCCACCACTTGCACCACCTCTGTGGTGAGTGGGATGGGCCCAGGGGCGGCTGCTGTCACTGACCTGGATCACTGCTGGCCTGTCCATCCCTGTGTGTCCCCAATGTTAGAGTATGGTATCTGCCACAGTTTCCTGTCTCACTCAGTGTAGATGCCAAAGTCTACACAGAGGTGGACCAGGAGCTAACAAGTACCCAGGTCCCCTGGTGATCTTGGGAAAATGCTGATTCTGACTCAAAGGCCTGGGCGGGGCCTGAGAGTCTGCATTTGTGACAATGTCAGGTGCTGGGTGGAGGGCTGCTCTGTGAGTACTAAGGGTCTTCAGGAGGCTGTCTGCCTCTTCTGAGCTCTTCTACTACCATCATCCACCTTCTAGGTGACTATTGGGCTGTTGGTCCCTCTCTCTCTAGCCCTCCAAACAGCACCCTCTCCCCTGGGTCCTTTCTTTGTGTCACTGCCCTCTTCCCTGAGGGACCTTCTTGTATATGACCCTGGCATTCTCTACTCCTGTTTCTCAATTAAAAATTTTCCCTTTAGCAGTTATTACCTATGAGCATACTATCTATTTGGTGTATTTATCTTATTTATGGTCTGTTTCTGCCCACCAAAAAGTGGAATGTTTAATTTCCTTTGTCATGGATGCACCACAGTACGTGCAGCACGGCCAGGCCTCTTGCCGAAGCTCTGTAGAAATGGGTAAAGTACGCACGGAGCACCTAATCACCTAACCAGAGCTTCTCAGGCTTTCATGTGCTCCCGGGGAAATTGTTAACCCGCAGGTTCTGCTTCTGGAGGTCTGAGAGTGTTAATTTGGTCCATGGATGGAGGCTCTGAATGGTGGTCCCTTCTCTTCTGTCCTGTTGGTCCCCTCCCCTCCCTGGGAAGGAGGCAAGTTTGGGTTTGGAAGTGGGCACTGGCTCCTCAGAGTGAGAGGAGCAGGTGGGACTGTCCAGCCCCTGTGAGGAGGGCACTCCGTGGTGTTGTGACTGGGTGCACAACCAGCTGGTCTGTCAGCCTGAGTGACTCAAAGATGAAAATGGCTGGGACCAAACTTTTTCTGTTCTGTGCTGGCTTTCAGAAAGGACTTCACCCCTCCCACTTCGTTTCACTGTCTCTACAGCTGGCTCCAACGAGCAAAAGATTTCTCTCCAGAGCCAGACTCTGTGTGGCCGTGCACCTGCTGCCGGCAGCTGTCATCAAGGCTCCTGTTAACGGCACAAACGGAGCCTCTAATACATGGGCCTAAGCCCTGGCTGGCAGCGAGGCTGGAGAGCTGTGGGCTGTGTAGACAGATGGGAATTCTGCCAACTACTGGGATCCAGGCTGTGCTGTCAGTCAGACAGACGGCCAGACAGAGGGCTGGCCACACTACCTACTCAGAAGGCTTCACCTCACAGGCAGCTCGGGGACTGGGACCAGGCTCTCAGCACTCCAGAAGCTCACATTTTAGTTGAGGTGAGAAGACTTTGACATCAAAAAGACTTGAAGAATGACACAGGCCCTGGGTAAAGACTTAGAATCAACTCAAAGAGCTGTTGGAATTCTGATAAACTGGAGTATTTCTTCTTCTCCTAAAGATTTTGGTGAACTTCAATAGAGTGTTTTAAATTTGAAACCAAAATACTGTCTGTCAACAAATAATGTATGCACTCATTAGAAACTTGTGACATGTAAAAGTTTTTTAATTGATGAAAGCAAAATAAAATTGTAGGTGGTACTGACTGGCATTATTTACTATTGCTAAGAATTCTTAAGGTTTATAAGGTTTTGATTTACTTGTGCTGCTAATTTTTGGAATTTCTAGCTTTTTAAAATACAGCAGAACTTCCGTAAGTTGACCACTCAAGGGACTGCAACAAACTGATCAACATACAGAGGTGGTCAACATACGGACTAGGTCTACTGTGCTGATACGTATGTGTGGTGCATGTCCAGTCTATGAAAATTATGTTAATGAAGGAGGTGCTCAATGTAGGGAGGTGGTCAACTGTGGAAGTTCTGCTGTGTTAATATGCTCAAATACTTACCTATAAGTGCAGAAGCTGATGTAGGTGCTGGTAATAGCAACATTTACAGAGCATATTTTATGTGTCTGGCACATAACCTCACTGTGTCCTCATGACACACATGAGATAGTGGTGGTTCTTGGCCATGGGGGAACCCACGTTTCATTTGCTGTTCATCTGATCATTGTATCCTGCTTTCCCTGGCTAGGGGGAGGACCCTATCCTGCTCCACTGTCATTCTTTGGGCTTCTGGGAGGTAACTCAATTGCAGTGCAGAGGGGTGACATGGATTCAGGCCTGGCTGATCAGAGCATTTCCCTGGTCATTGTGGTTGGGTTCAGTGGTGACCACTTGTCCTAAAGAGAGCCAACGATGCTTGGGGACATGGTCTTGCTTTTCCCCAAAGGATGTGAAGCTGAGCAGATTTAGCAGTTTCTGCCTTCAGTGGCCTCTTTGAAAGCTGTGGGTAGGGGATGCCTACCCAAGGTGGAGAGCAGAACTGAACCTGGAGATTAACACCTGGGGCTATTGACAAGTGTGCCAGTTCTCACTTGAGTGAGTTTGAGCTGTTTTGTTACTCACAGCTCAGAGCATCTCAGTTGATAAGAAGGCAGGTGCCCTTCATGCCCCCCTTGCAGATCAGAAGGCCCTATCCAGAAGAGGGGGTGTTTGAACTGGCACCTACAGGATGTCTGATCAGATCTGGGCAGGGCAAGAGGGCAGAAGGACAGATAATAATGCAGTTTCTGACTGGATGGCTGGGTGGATGGTGGAGCCTTTCTCTGAGAGAGAGCCTACCGGAGAAGAGCAGATTTACAGGAAAGATAATGAATTCAGTTTATGTAACGCCCAGGTGGGAATGGAATCTGGAATTCTAGACAGAGTGGGTTGGGGACAGGAGTTTGCATATAAAACAAAACCAACCAGTCAACCAACCAATCAATAGCATGTCAACAAAAACAACAACAAAAATCAACCCTGAAAGGGTAGCTGTATGGTTGTGGCATCACTGCAGGTGACCAAGGTGAAGTGGCCTATTTCCTTGTGGAAGGGGTCAGTTGTTTTGGTCCTTGGGTGCAGAATGTTGATGTAACTTAAGGTCATGGCACCTCATTATTACTGGTCCCCATCAGGCCCCATATGTTGGTTGACTCATTTATTCTCTTTAAATTCCCATTCCCTTTTCCATTCCCACCCCACTCTTATAGGCAGTTATTTTGATAGATTTAACATATATCTTGTCTGTTCCTGTTCTTGAAAAATGTGTTTTGTTATTTTATCTGCATGTATCTTTAGTTGATACCAGCGGGGTGGTGTTATAGTACGACACTGTATTTCTAAGATCTGAGCATCTTTCTATGTGTGCATTTAATCCTTTTCTTGCCTGTGGCATGATAGCCCTCAGTGTGTATCCTTTGCATCTTCCTTTCTGGCCAGAAAACTTCCACTCCCTAGCACTCTGGGCAATGTTGCGGGAGCATTGCATGCAGCAATTTAGGATGCTGGTGAGAAGTGCTGGTGAGCCTGTAGGTCATCAGCTTCCAACATAGGCCAGTATTTCTTGCCTCCTGGAATTCATGCTTTCCCACATGAATAGGGCTGTCCTGTGGAACAGGTAGGATGCTACAGGAACAAAAGAGTGTGACTGGCATGGCTAGGTCATAAGCGAGACAACCTGCTTGCTCTTGGTTCACCCGCTCTGGGGGACAGCAGCAGCCGTGCTGTGAGGACGCTCCAGCAGCCCTGTGGAGAGGAAGGTGTGGTGAGAAGCAGGCCTCCTGTTAGCATCCAGCACCAGCTCACTGCCCGAGTGGGTCACCTCAGAAGTGGATCCTCCATCCTCTGTCACTACTTCAGGTGACTGAGCTTCTGGTGACTGAGCTCCAGCTGACATCTCAACTACAAGTTACTGAGAGCCAGGAGCACATGTAGCGTAACTTCTCCCAAATTCCTGACCCACAGAAACTGAGATAATAGATGTTAAGTGTTGTTTTCAGCCACAGATAACTAACACAGCCCAGGAGGGGAGTTGCTGGGTCCTAGGGTGCACCTGTACAATTTTTGATCATGTGGACAGTTTATTTATTTATTTATTTATTTATTTATTTATTTATTTATTTATTTTGAGACAGAGCCTCAAGCTGTCACCCTGGATAGAGTGCTGTAGCATCACAGCTCACAGCAACCTCTAATTCCTGGGCTCAAGTGAGTCTCCTGTCTCTGCCTCCCAAGTAGCTGGGACTACAGGCACCCGCCACAACGCCCGGCCATTTTTTGGTTGCAGCCGTCATTGTTGTTTGGTGGGCCCGGGCTGGATTCAAACCCGCCAGCTCAGGGGTAAGTGGCTGGTGTCTTCGCCTGTTGAGCCACAGGCGCTGAGCCTATGTGGACAGTTTAGAGAAGCAATATGTTTTTAAATTTGTAGTGAAGTGGGTTATGTGGCCACTTCTCCATGTGGCTTGTGGGAAGGAAGGATGGAGTCCCCTCTGCATAAGGCCCTGGAATGGTGTCAGATTCCATTGAATGCTACTGAGAAGATTGTCTGGGCCAATGGGCAGCTTTTCCAGAGAATTCCCAAAGGATTGTTTGAGACTCCAAATCCCAGAGAACTATCCATTGTGAGTCAAAGCACCCTTGACCTTGGCTTGAGCCAACAAGAGCCTGGGACCACTGGCATGAGTTGACCCTCTCTTCTGAACCTGGTGGCTGACATGCTGACATCAGTGCAATGCATTTGGCCAGACAGTTGAGGTGCTTCCATTTGCAGATTGATGTGACTGGAAATTCACTTTCTTCTTATTTTTCCAATCTTTGTCTGTAAAATAGATTCCTGCAGTGTCATTTCTTTGCTCATTCCAATCTTTGTTAAGGAAATGAAGTGCTCCAGTTGGATGACTGTTCAGAGTGCTTTAGCAATCTCCAGGTACCCTGGCCACTTTGATGTCCCAGACCGTTGGAAATGGAGCTCCTCCAGGGAGGGATTTTTCCATTTCAAATTGTGCTTCCTTTTGCAGGTTTTATTCACAAGACACAACAGAGTTCCCACTGAATGCAGAAGAGACAAGAAGAGCTAACTCCCATACAGCAGCTATATATATATATATGTGTGTGTGTGTGTGTGTGTGTGTGTGTGTGTGTATAAAACAGTTCCCACTGCAACACCCTCAATGGGCCTTTGTGATTACAAAGCTAGTATATGACAGAGTGAAGATGCTAAGTGAGGGGACTTGCCTGAGGCCATGCAGCTGGTGAGTGCAGACCTGGTATGACCCCCCAGGGCTCCTGACTTCTAATTTTCTCTGTGTGCTAATCCCATAGCCAAAAGAGTGTAGACTTGGTGCCTGTTAAAGCTGGATTTTAACCTGTCTATGCTTCTTCCCAGCAGTGTGACCTTGGGCTAGGCATTTACATTGGCAGAGCTTCAGTTTCCCCATCTGAAGAGTGGAGGGAGGGAGAGAATTTCAAATTGAAATAATAGAAAGAAATTCAGGAGACCTGGAGAATCAGGCTCAAGGACTTTGGGGCCAGAATGGGAGCTGAGTGGCTGATAGGTGTTAGGTCTGGAGGCCTCGGAAGACACACAGTATAGGTAGGACATTATCCTAACACAAGACACTGGCTAGCCAAAGGGTCATATTTGAATTGAGAAAGTCCATGTTCACTGCTGTGTGGGGTACATGAGGGATGGCCAAGCCCTATTCTGGGCCACTGGCCTAAGTGTAGAGCAGCCTAGATTTCAGCCTCGAGTTTCCCTTTTGGACGGACGTCCTTGCTCAGAGAATAACCTGCACCCCCAGATGTGACACGCCTGCTTCTGTCAGAAGTACTTGCTAAGGTATCACCTCAAATCATGTATTTGCTAAGATGCCTTAGCAAGTATTTCTGACAGAAGCAGGCGTGGGGGGGGGGGAGGGTCTGTGCCAGATGCAAAGGATTGGCTTTCCTTCACCTTGTCACGTGTCTTGTTTACCACACCTCTTGGAAGTGAAGGCATTATCACCACTTTGTAAATGAACAGACAGATGCAGAAGTTCACAGATCCAAAGCCACAGTAAGGGACCACATGGGGGTGTTAAAGTTTCTGTTCTCTCTCCCCTCCCCTCATGTCTTCCACCCATCCTTCCATCTATGTGCCTCAAACATTTCTGGGCATTTCCTCATAAAGTTAAACAGAGTTATTATGTAATCCCACAATTCCACTCCTAGGTATATACCCAAAGAGAATTGAAAACATTATTTTCTTATAAAAGCATAAACACCAATCATTGCGGCATTATTCATAACAGCCAAAAAGTAGAAATAATGCAAATATCCAGCTGACAAATGAACAAACAAACTGTAATATATCCGTAGGATGGAATATTATTCAGACATGGAAAGGAATGAATTAC
>CAUYRH010026953.1:0-52712 GCA_963574655.1 Perodicticus potto
TTTTTTTTTTTTTGAGACAAAGCCTCAAGCTGTCACCCTGGATAGAGTGCTATGGCATCACAGCTCACAGCAACCTCCAATTCCTGGGCTCAAGCGAGTCTCCTGCCTCCACCTCCCAAGTAGCTGGGACCACAGGCGCCCGCCACAACGCCCAGCCATTTTTTTTGTTGCAGCCGTCATTGTTGTTTGGCGGGCCCAGGCTGGATTCGAACCCGCCAGCTCAGGTGTACGTGGCTGGCACCCTAGCCCGCTGAGCCACAGGCACCAAGCCACTGCAACTGATTTTTGACAAAGCAAACAAAAACATACACTGGGTAAAGGACTCCCGATTCAATAAATGAGATACCGGAACACTGGGATACTGTGTAGACAAATACAAAAGAATGAAACTGGATCCCTTTGTCTCACCATACAAAACAATTAATTCAAGATGTATTAAAAATGTAAATGTAAGACCTGAAACCATAAAAATTCTAGAAGAAAACATAAGTAGGCCTACCATTCGACCCAGCAATCCCACTACTGCGTATCTTCCAAAAGGGAAAAGAAGTCATTATATCAAAAAGACACTTGCACCAAAATGTTTTTCAAAGCACAAGTCATGATTGCAAAGATATATAATCAAACTAAGCACTCATCAACTAATAAGTGGATAAAAAAATACAATGTACATATATATACCATGAGTACTACTCATCTGTAAAACGGAATGGAGTACTGCCTTTTGCAGCAATTTGAATGGAAATGAAGACCATTATCCTAAATAAAGTATCTCGGGAATGGAAAAACAAATACTACCTGTTCTCACTTGTAAGTGAGAGCTAAACAGTGCATATATAGTCATAAAGTGGTAGAATGGACAATGGCGTCACAGCTCATAGCAACCTCCAACTCTTAGGCTCAAGAGATTCTCTTGCCTCAGCCTTCCAAGCAGCTGGGACTACAGGTGCCTGCCACAATGCCTGGCTATTTTTTATTGCAGTTGTCATTATTGTTGTTGGTGGTGGTTTTTTTAGCTGGCTCGGGCAGGGTTCTATTCCGTCACCCTCGGTGTATGTGGTTGGCGCCATAACCACTGTGCTATGGGTGCCGAGCCGTAACCTTGGCCTCTTAATGTTCCCCAGTCTGTTATGTGAGAGAATGAGGAATGAAAATGCTGGAAGCAACTTCCAGCAGTACAGGTCCATGACTAGAAGTCTCTGTATCCTGGGATTCAACAGCAACAGGTAAGAAAATTGACTCTGTTAGGGAAGGTGCTTCATGTTTTCTAAGTAATAGATTTTCTTAGCAGATAAGAACACAAGGTATACTATGGAATATTACGCAGCCTTAAAGAAGGAGACTTTACCTCTTTCATGTTTACATGGATGGAGCTGAAACATATCCTTCTTAGCAAAGTATCTCAAGAATGGAAGAAAAAGTATCCAATGTACTCAGCCCTACTATGAAGCTAATTTATAGCTGTCGTATGAATGGTATAACCCAACTATAACACAAGAATACGGGGAAAGGGGCAAGGGTAGGGAGGGGAGAGGGGAGGTTGAAGTGGTGGGAGGGTAATTGGTGGGACCACACCTACGGTGCATCTTAGAAGGGTACAGGCGAACCTTGCTAAATGCACAATACAAATGTCTTCATATAATAACGGAGAAATTGCCAGGAAGGCTATGTTAATCAGTTTAAAGAAAATAGTTAAGATATTATATGAAACCAGCACATTGTACCCCTTGATTGCACTATTGTACACAGCTATGATTTAATGATAAAGATAATAAAATTAAAAAAAAAAAAGAACACAAGGAAATGCTTAACTTACCAGCCTTCAAAGAAAAAATCAATAGAGCTATGAAACAGACAAGTCTGAGTAACACTTTCATATTCTCCTGCAGAAAAGAAGGAATAGAAGACAAAAATAAAAATGTTACTATTCCAGCAAGTCTCTGCGACTAAACATATGTATGGACACCCTGCCTGTCCCCACTCTCAACCTCAAGTCAAAATGATGAATTAATGTTTACACATCATTAATGCGATCATGTTTGGCTTCTGGTTAGAAAATACCTGGGCCAGGGAATGAGGATGAGAGATTTTTCACAGGATTAGGGACAAATTTGACAATTAACAATCAGAAAAGCCTTCCATCACCTGTCTCAATATACATTTCCAGTCTTGCATTCTACTTAAATTTCCCCCAAATCTAGTCTACATCCAAAGTAGACTATTCACTAGCCCTAAACCAGCTTCTGCTTGCTAATGTGGATTTGTTCCTCAGACACACCCAAGCAAAGGACCTTGGAGCCTGTATCCTGCTGCCAGTACCCACTGGCAGATGCCTTCCATCCTTCTAAGTCAGCTCAAAGGTCTTGCCTTCATTTTATAATGTGAGATACAGAACTGTTTGTATGATAGGCTACAGGTACATAGAAATGCACAAAAAAGACTAAAAGAAATTATAACAATATACTAAACTTAGGTTGGTTCTTGCGATTTGGTGGTTTTCCCCTTGTGCGGGACTTTCTATATTTTCTAAAATGAGCATTGGACGAATCTAATCACAAAAGAAAAAAAAGAAAAAAGTCCACAGCCCCTCTGAGTGGTTTTGGGTTTTTTTTTTTTTGCAGTTTTTGGCCGGGGCTGGGTTTGAACCCGCCACCTCCGGCATATGGGGCCAGGGCCCTACTCCTCTGAGTGGTCTAAAAGGCCACATCAACATAGATACTGGTCAGTGACAAGACTACATATTCAACTTACTAATTTAATTACAGAAGGCTTCCTCCCCATCCTTGGCAAGGAATAATCAAATTAGATATTTGCCCAATACAGCAATTCTCAGACGAGAACATACCCATTGCTTCATCTACAAAGGACAGTCACTAAAATAGTATAGCATTTAGGATAAAAGTAAATATGCAAACAAAATATTTTAACACAACACTCATTTATACCCTAAAGATGTGATTGTCTTAATATTAAGTGGAAAATGTTGTATTTAAGGTGTATTAAATGGCATAAAGTGTTAGAATATCTTTCTAAAACACATGCAGGAATGGAAAGATTTTCTAAGCATGTCAGACACACCCATCCACATTCTCATCACTTCACCCCTAGTACCAGGTTTCTGATCATGCCTTGAAACCTACCTCAGAGCAGCACAACTGCATTCTTTAAATATCCTGTAATTCTGATCCTATTCCCATATATAGGCCTTCTCTCAAATTAGTCTCGATTGCTAGTATTATTAGCACATATACTTTTAAAGTGTATTCAGATGATTAAATAAGATGGATGGCTCTGAAGCCTTGCAGCCAAGCATACAAGCTCTGCTATGCAAATGAGAGGAAGAGAGGAAAGGGTTAAATTCCCACTCATCAGTTCCAGGCCAATCAGTTACTTGCCTTAGTTCATCATCAACAAAGTAAGGACATTACGAAATCAGCTGAACACTGGCAGCTGCTACATTTAGTTGCAAGATCTGGCTTGTTTGATCACTATGGGGGAGAGAAGAAAAGGGAGATCCCCAGACTGAATTTTACAGAGTGTGTGTCCCAAGATATAATCCCAAATTAATTCTGGACAAGCAACCTTCAAGCATAGGTCCAAGGTTGGCAGGCTCTACTAAAGGGTGATCTTGGACATGACTCTTCCCTGAGCCTCAGTTTCCCCACCTGAACAAGGTGGGCAAGGAGCCAGCTGATCTCAGACGCCATCCTGCTCTACCAGACTATGAAGGAAAGGGCCGCGGCGCCTGGGTCCAGACTTACTCCTGCCCCCAAACTGTTCTGGAGAAAGGCCAGGCACAGGAGTGTCCCATCCCCTCAAGCAGTGGCCATTCTGAGTCTTGTCAGCCCCCAGGACCCTGGAGCAAGAGGTCAGCACTGAGCCTCAGGATAGGCGTTGAGGGTCACATGATCTACAGGAATAAGGACATCAAGAGGGAAAGTGGGAAAAGATGCCCCTGAAACTGAAACACACACACACTCCCAACCAAAGCCATCCAACCCCATGGTGCCCGCACACAACGCAGAAATCCCACAGTGCAGCCAGCCCCGACCTGCCTTCGCAGTGCCAGTAGTTGAAAGGCTGCCAACCAAGCCAAGAAGTCCCTCAGCATAGATGGCACAATGGATGAAAGCTCAGCCTCTATGCCCTGGCTCTCCTACTTGACACAAGGACAGCATTTGTCCCTGATGGTGCCAAGGGTGAAGGGGCTTAGCACACTGTCTGGCAAGTAGCCACTCTCAAACAGCAGCTATTATATCTAAAGCATCCCATGTTCTGAAGACAAATATAAATTTTGGTAAAATGTCTTCAGTTATCCATTCATTTCTTCATTCACTCACTAACACATTCAACGATTATAAACTGAACATCTGTCTGCACCCTTGGTCCTGGGAACAAAAATAGCAATAATGGTGCAGGGCTGGTGCGCCTCAGCCACAGTGAGTTAGACTCTGCTGTGGGAGCATCCCCAGGAAAAGCTATGCCCTGCCCAGGTCAGGACAGAAAACAGGACTAAGACTGGGGCAGGCAGCCCGAGAGGCTGTGGCCACATCAAGTTCTCAAGCACAAACCAAAGGCCGTGCCAAGAGGTGAGGCTGAGCAGTTTCTCGTGCTCACAACATGAAGAGGCTTGCTGAGGAGCCAGGACTGTAATTTGCAGGTGCCAGAGAATCGCTTAAAGATTTCAAGGCATAGGGCAGGGTGTTGGAGCTGCATTTTTTCTGCAGATGTTTTGGCACCTGAGTGGAATACAGAGTAGAGACCAAGGGGAGGCAGGCAAGCAGGCTGCCTCTGAGGTCCACAAGAGAGAGGCTGAGGGGTGGGCCAGCCAGCAGTGACCGACAGGCAGGAAGGAGCATGTCTGAGGAGAGAAAGAGGATGGCCTGGGCCTGACTCACTGAGGTGGGGCCCGGGAAGGGCAGGCTCAGTTGGCAAAGACAGTTCACAGGAGATGCTCAGAGAGCTCCTGGGAGGAGGCCAGCAGTGTTCTCTCCAGCAGAATTCAAGAATTTGAGCTTGAGGTAAAATCAGAAAGAAAATCGACAGCAAGGCCTGGAACATGCTGGAATGGGGGTGAGCTCAGACTGCATGAGGACCTGCCATTTAGCAGGCCACAGCTATTTATGAGAAAAGGCTGGGTGGGTGGGGCTGGGATGACTCTGCCCTGTTACCTCAGAGAAGGCCTTACCTTGTGCCACGTGGTTCTGCTTCTCAGGAGGGAGTCAGCATCGTTGGGAGACGCATCTGCCTGGGAAGGAAGAGTACACGGTGATGTCTGAGTGAAGAGGCCACAACCACTGACCACCATAAGGCTCTCAGGAGGCGTCAGAAAGTGAGCCCAGTATTTAAAAAGTCAAACTTCCCAAGCCCTTTGGGACAGGACATTCTTAGAAAATCCAGTCACAGGGGTGAGGAAGACAAAGGGCTGGATAATCTCAAACTATTTTTGATGAAGCACATGTACCTGGAAGCTTGCTGGACACTGGCATGCAGAAATGAATCACACCACTGCTGGGGATGCGTGTGAAAACAGAGCTTGGGCAACGCCGGAGAGAAAGGCACCAGATGCCAGAAAAATTAGGCAGGCCCCTTTCAAGAATAGGCACCCTTACTCCTCCTGTAGGAGGCATATCAATATACTGCACCCCACATTGCATGATTTAAAATAACTTCAAAACATCAGACCCGTGAGGAACCTATTGCTATGTCCTTCAGATATTTCACCATTCACTCAGTTCTCTTTTAGTATTTTGGAGTCTAATTTTTTTCATGTCTGAACAATTTTCTTGGGCCTTTGAAAGCTTATAAGGCCTAACCATAGGACGTTTAATGCCCACCAATAAAACTGTCTGACCAATTCAACATGCAGCATTTTGCTTAGATTACACATACTAAATCCCAACTTACTATTCATTTTATTTTTTTCCTTTTTTTTTCTATCATTCACTTTTAACTTAGAGTACATAGTGTAACCATGACATCACTTACCAATGGGTGGCCAGGGACTGACCCCACCAGTATTTTGTTGTTGTCTATTAGTTTATGCAGGGAAGTGCAGGTTCACCATTTATGACTTTTGTTATTAGACCCTCACCCACCCGTCCATGACACTTCACAGGTCAGCACCCTTGGATCAGCAGTTCTTGACACTTTTCTTATCGGCAATGGTCTCTTTTCCAGGAAAAAGCAGTGTTCTATTTTTTTTCTAAGTGTTTTTCATAGTGAAGTTGGTAAGCAGTGTCTTTGTGTTTGCAGAAGATGAACATATACATGACTGAAAATGTATCCGATAATTCTGTAAATCCATTTACGTCAAGCTGTCACTTCCTTTTTTTGCACAGATGTGTCAAGAGGCGGTAAAATCTGTCGGTAGCTGAGATGGAGGAAGAACTGATAGTGTCAGAGTTTTAAGGAATTGATGAAAACATTTTCACTAGGGTAGACAGTGAACAAGAAGAATGTGTAGAGATGGAAGGTGAAATTATTTGTTCTGAGGAAGAGGGTGAAGAGGAAGAAAAAGATGGTGACAATGGAGACGACGAAATGCAAACTATGGAGCCCAAGAGAAGACCACGTCCAGTTGTAAAAAGAGTGGCCTACAGCTCAGATGGCAGCACCGTCGGAGTATGGAACTCCCAGCTGATAAAGGATGAGCAGAGAAGACAATCTGCTAATATTATGAAGACTTGAACAGGGGTAGGATCAGGCATAGAACCCAAAACTCCACTGGATGCTTTCCAACTATTTATTGATAATGAAGCTGTGGATGTCATTATCAAGGTTATAAACCAGAAACTACATCTAGTCCAAGAGATATGTAAGGGACTATTCATCCAAAATTCTGGCGATTTTGTGAAAGAAGAAATATTAGGAATAATTGGAATTCTTCTAAATGGTGGTGTGTGCTGGCAAAGTAGAGACGACCTCTGAGATTTTTTTCTGTGAGAATTTTCCGGTTTGCTGTGCTGTTTTCAGAACACAGAATGTGACTTCTACTGAAATGTCTGTGTTTTGATGCTGCCGCAACATGTGAGGATCCCAGACAGCGTGATGAGTTTGCTCCAGTTCGAGGGCTCTGGAATATGGTTACTAACAAGCTCTCACTCTATTACAATCCTCATGAATCTGTCGCTGCTGATGAAGACTGGTGTCTCTCCATGGGCGCTGTCCATTCAGACTTTACATGCCAACTATAGGTGGGAAGTATGGGATTGCAGTGAATCTTTTCTGTGACTCTGCCTTAAACTATGTTTTGCAGTGAAGCCATATGCTAGGAAATCAGAGAACCTTCCAAGAAATTACAGAATTGGCTCTGAGATGGTAAAAAGAAGGGTTCAGAACTGTCATTTCAATCAGTTTAGAAGAAATATTAACATAAACAGAAAATTTACCTCCATCACCCTGGCTTTTGACCCGCTTCAAAAGAATGTACTTTTGAAGTACATGAACTTCAAAAGAATGCAATTAGTACTGTTGGCAGTGATAAAAAGTATTTGCCTCTAAAACTCAGGCCAGCACATGATGAAAAGTTCTCCCTCTGGAACAGAAAGATTTGCCTTCCCTCGCTATGTGACATTAGTAAGTTATGTTCCAAAGACAAGAAAGGTAGTTACAAGTGCTTTCCGCACAGCATGATCATACAAAGGTGCCAGAAACAAGCCTGATGTAATCTGTATTTATAATATTTCTAAAGCAGGTGTTGACACTCTTGACAAGTGCCTGAGATAGTGTTCCTGTCACCTTGGTGTTAGCCCCTGGCAGTTTTCTTCAATAACATTGATAATGCAGCATACAATTCTGTTTGTGATTTTACAGGAAATGAAGCCTCTGGTTGCAACTTCATTCAAAGAAACAATCGGCAAGAAAATACTTTTGGGAAAGATTTGGCACAACAGTTCTGTGAAGAAAACACAAGGAGGCACACCCAAAATGTGCACAGTCTCCACACACACAAAAAAATATACAATAGCAATGAATCTCTGTGGACACAAGTGCAATCAAAAACAAGGTGTGGTGACAAGAGGAAAGGTTCATACTGAACGGAAAGGAAGACTTACAACACAAGCAGTGAAAAGGTTACCAAAAAAGGTCGCTGCTACCTTTGTCCCATGGGAGAGATGGGAGAATATGAAGGCAAGCAGTGAATGAAGTAAATACATCTGTCCCAGACTCACATAAAAAAAGGAAAATAAAATAAAAAAATGCAGAGAATGTGATTATTAGATACTCCTACAATGATATGTAAAATATATAGGTTTTTCTCAAAATTATAGTACTGACCTCCCCCTGCCCCCCCGCACACATTGGTATTCATCTGGCACTGAATTGGTGTTGGTATATGGTACCAAAGGCACAAGGGCTCGTCAAGACATATCAAAAGAAGCCCCCACATCCTCCTCTTTCTAGCCCTGAAACAGGGCCCTTCCCACCCCCTCAGTGTACCCCAGAAACAAGTGCAGCTCACGGGGATTATATACAGAATGTCAGTCACAGGGAAATTAATGGAATGGGGGAGGGAAGGAGGACCAGCAAGAGGGACAGATTTTTTTTCAGATTGACATGAAGGTACGTACGATACGATCAGGTTATACAGCTGGCCTTTAAAGCCTGAATTGTCATCATGTCTTATGCTGGGAGAACTGGGTGGCCACATGTAAAAGACTCAAACTGGTTCTGCACCTCTCACCAGTTACAAAACTTAACTCACGGTGGATAGAAGATTTCGATCTAAGACCTGAAACTCTAAGGGATGGATTTATTTGGAAGGCCTTTTGCATAGAAAGTGACCACTCAAAGCCCTCCAACTACTTCACTTTCCCACTTCCTTTTTATCCTTTTAAAAACTTGTGTACTCACTGTGTTTACTTTTCATCCATCGCTCCTTTGAAATAACCTGCTCAAGCCACTGTGCCTCCTGGTTTCCCTAAGCCAAGAGCCCTCGGTCTCCACCACACTAGACATCTCTGCAGCACCTGACCAGCCCCATCCCCAACCCCTCCTGCCTGGCCCCGTCCAGCTTGCCCTGTGTCCTTCAGGCTCCCCTCCTCAGGCCACTCTGCCACGAGGTGATCCTATGCACTTTCCAGGACTATAATTCAATTCCTCCCTTTCAATCTTGGTAGCTGCTGGTATTACTGACCAGCTGTGAGCCGATTCTGATCAAAAGCTTCTCCCAGGAGCCCTCCCCCAAAGCCAGGTGCCATGTATCATGTAGGCTGTCCCTGGTACAACTCACTAGGGGCCTCAGACTGTTGGCTCTGGGACCTGGACTCCAGCACCAGAGGGCAGCTCGCCTGGTTATGTCCTTCCCTTCCCAGGTCATCCCGCTCCTATACCCCTGTGAGGAGGGCACATCCTACAGGATCTGCATATGTTAAATAAGGGCTCAGTAAATATTCACAGAAGGAGGGAGGGAGAGAAGGAGGAATGGAATCTACCCAACCAATCCACCATCTTTGCATCAGACACATGGTGACCAAAACCCAGCCTAGAATCAAGGAGGACAAGGATAGAATGTGGGTCCCAAGTGTGGGTCCAAGAATAGGAACTCCAGGGGAACCATCCCTGTGGTTGGAGATGGCTGGGAATTGCGCAGGAGATGGCAGATGGCTGTGGGGAGCGCTGGGGTGGGGACAGCCCCGAGGAAAAAGTGTGGGGAATAAGACTAGTGCTTGGGAACTATCAATGCCAGAATGAGCACTGGCCGTGTAAACAAAACCTCCCTTCTTCAGAACCAATTTATCCACGTCCCATGTGACTTTTAAAAATGGTTCATAGCAAAACTCAAAGTAAACCTTTAAAAAAATGCCAGCAACAACAAAAAGTCATAGACTTATTCCACTGTTATTTTTCAGATTGAATTTTGCACATAAAATAAAATGATTAGGTGAGGAAAAGGGAGCAACTCACCCTATAAATTAATAAGCCATCTTACCATCCCTCCCTTGCCCGATTCTTCCTGTGTGCAATGATGCCTGTGTTACGTTTGGCATTCCCGCTGTGCATCCTCACCGCAGCAGCTTCCAGCCAGCCTGATGGTGCCCAGAAGTCAGCCAGAGCCTGGAGTGACCAGGCCCACTGGCAGGCCAGCCCCACCTCCAGCAGCCATGTCCACCCACTGTAGCCACACACAGCTTTATATGACAATCATATGAAAATACTACAGATTGTGAAGATCTTCCAGAGTATGTGGAACACACACACAAAGCTACTTGTTTATTAAAGATAAAAATGAAAATCCTTATTTAAAGCAATTTTCTAACAGACCTAGAATGAGAAACTTCAACATCAACTAAATTGTGAATATAGAAGTAGCAATTAAATATAAGAATTAACAATATGCATACTGGCCCACAAAAAATCTCCCATTCCAGAAAGGACTGACTTCATCCAATGGTACCTTCCTGTCCTTGACAGGAAATTCCATATCCAGAGCAAACATAGGAGAAGTGACAGCTGGGGACAACAAACAGGCTGTCGCCAGGACCCAGATGCTTTCCTCAAGGCCTAAGGATCAGTGTAGGGGGAGGGAGCATTTTTCCTACTTTGGAGACACATCACACCTACTAAACATTTTATTATTCTTGAGGAATTCCCCACAACTTTGAGGAATTTCTCTCTGACTTGTGAGGAATTCCCCAACATTGTGAATGCTCCCTTCCAGGGCCAGGTGCAGGCACGGTGGCAGGCAAAAGATACACCCAAACAACTGTCAGAACATCCTCCAAGGCCACTTCTGGGGACAGTAGCAGCAGAGGTGCCCAGCACTGGGAGAAGCTCATCCTGACACCTGGTGCTCAGGGTCCATCCAAACACAGGCTACACTGTCCCCCACTGGGATCTGAGTGGAGCAGTCCCACCATGTGGCTTGTGTCGTGTCTAGCTATGTTCACCTCCAAGTCTCTCTCTGCAGCCTTCTCCAAAGCTGCTCTATCCCATATTGAAAGGGGATCAGAATGTGTGGGCAGGTAGACACCCCAGTCCACTCATCCAAGTCCATCCACCTCCATACAGAGCTGGCCAGTCCCCAAAGCTGGCGGGCACATGAGCACACTACTAGTGGAGTTCATAGGGATGAACCAGGGAAGAGACAGGGTGTTTGAGAAGGGAATTCCAGGGGTCTCTGGTACCTGAGGCATGGTAGGCACAGGTTCCACGTGTGCACATCCTCTTGGCCCTACACATCCTTGCCAAGCTGAGGAATGTGGCTGGCCAAGCTGCAGAGCAGAACCTTCGAAGGTACAGGGCCAGATCTCTGCGGAAACCCAGGGTATAGGTGAAACTTACTAAATGCAGAATACATATGTTTTCATACAATAACCAAGAAAATCCCATGAAGGTTATGTTGAACAGTTGGATGAAAATATATCAGATTGCATATGAAGCCAGCACATTGTACCCCATGATTGCACTAATGTACACAGCTATGATTTAATAAAAAAAAAAAAAAGAGAGAGAGAGTCGAAGTCATCTACTCTCAGTAGGTGACATCTCTGTCTTTCAGGGGCCTGAAATAGTCAAGCCTCAATATGAAACTTACAAGAGAATCCCACTTATGCTTTCTACATCTCCATCTCATATTAATAAGCTCTCCTCCCTTCCCACGGAGTGCCTCAGAGACACAAATACAGCATCTTTTGATACAACCTCTCATCCCAATCATCTATGAATGCATGCATATGTATCAATCTGATGTGATGGACAAATGAGAGAATTAGGCTCCAATTAATTTGGCCATAACGTAGAAGTAACTGTGGATGAGACCTTGGAAAAAGCAAGGGCTAAAGGTGGTTCTCTAGCTCATGAAACATCACGCCTCCTGGGGCTTACCAGACCACAGGAACCAGAACCCAGAGACAGGATGGGCTTTGTGTCCTATCCTTTGCTCCCTTCCTAAATGCCCTGCCTTGCAATTTCTGGCCTCTCCTAAACTCCAACATACCCCCTCTCTGGGAACATGCCAGAAGCTACAAAGGACATGTCCAGGAGTCTGAGAGACTGTCCCTCTCAATCTGGCAAGAGCAGCTGTTTCTCAAGTCGGGATCTATGGGCAGAGTTTCAGAGAACAAGGCGTTCCATGCCAGAAATTCTATATTGTTTTCACTTCCATAATTTTTTCATTGCAGTAAAATATGCACATAGTGAAATACATAAACCTTAAGTGTACACAGTTCCATAAACTGCGACAACTGTATGCACCAGGATTACTCCATTGGGACAGAGACCTTTGCTGTCACCCTCCAAAACTCCCTTGTGGCTTTAGTAGTCACACAGCACCCACATTCTGATTTCTCTCTTGCCTCTACAATCCTTTGACATGAGCCTTCAGTGTACTCTAGGTGGCCGGTTTAGACTTCCTTCAGAGCCCACATTGTACTAATACCGCGAGTACATGCCACCCAGCAGGGCGGGAAAAGCAGTAACTCTCAAGAGGATTTGGTTTGGCCCCTTGGGGGAAGCATTTAAGAAATTAGGTGCACTTTGGGTGATGACTGCACATTCAGTCTTAGAGGCCAGGGATGCTACACATCTGGGACAACACCAGAGAATTCTGCTTAGTAGAGACTCATCCCTCATCCTTTGACCCATGTGACCTCAAGGTGTCCCAATTCATGCCAGGAAATGTACGCCATTCTACAGAAAGCACTGAGTGACCTGTCCAGAGTCCAGTTCAGCTCAGCCCTAAGCAGCTACACACCAAAATACATCATTTAAATACAAATTGCTTCTATTTCTTCTTTACATATATAACTATGATATTGATATTTTAAAATTACGCTCTAGATAAGTTTTGTTATATTGTTTCAGTCGTATGAAGGGAGCGTTTAAGAATATTTGCATAGAGAGAGCTGTTAGGTTTTGATGAGATGGAAATGACAGCATCTAACTTTTTATTCAACTCTTGGTCAGAAGTTATTGGCTGTATTTTCAGGGGTCCATAAGATCTCACTAGATGTGCAGATCAGCATGGCTAGACCTCTCTGCTAGTACCCCAATATATGGTTACCAAACTGCACGGACAGATTGAGTCATTTCAAAAGACAGCCTAAAACTTGCTCTTCCCACCTGTTTTATGAGGACCTTCATGAGAAAGTCCCCACTTCTCTTTGTCCCAAGAGTGCTCTTTCTCCTGAGAACTTTGCTTTCATCTTAAAGACACTGGTGAATATGCTCTGCCCGCTTTCCTGCCCCCCACTGTGTGTTTGTGTTGTCAAGCTTCCCTACCTGTTAGAACCACCTGGGGGGGTTTAAAAACACCAGTGCCTGGCACACCCTCAGAAATTCTAGTTTGTTTGCTCTGTGTCCAGTCTCAGCATTCCTCAGAATGCCTCGGGCAATGCTAAGGTGCTGGCAGGGCTGGCACACTGGGCTCACCTAGTATCTGCAGCCCTGCCTGGGCAACTTCACAAGTCTTCAGGCCACCAAGGTCTACATTTTATATGTTTCTAGACTCATTTTGACAGAGGAGAGAACAGCTGGTAACAGTGCAGACCCTAGTCCTGTACCAGGAGCCCACCTACCAAGCTGAAGGAGAGCACAACATAAACCAAGCACCCGCTCCCAGCAACAGATGGGTACCAGTGTGGACCTGGGCCACAGCCAGAGTCACAGGTGCCCCTGACAACTTCTCTCCTGGAAAGTGGTAAGGTCATGGTGGATCTATTGTGTAGCACAAGTACATCAGGATCTCTGTACCTCCCCACTCCTATACTAGGGTAGTTTCACCACAATTGATCAGCTTTGCACCTCTGATTCATGAGACACTCCTTCCATAATGTCTCTGCCTACAGGTGGACACCCGCCTCACACTGGCACATCCCAGCCACAGGTTCCCATTAAACCTGGTTTATGTGCGTGGCGAAGCCACTCCTTGTATCTCAGCAGCTCTGCTTTTTTCCAGGGAACCATTCATCTGTGCCCATCATCTCCTCCACTTCACTGCAGACACTGAGTAGTGTCTGTTGGGCAGCCAGTGTGCCCACATCCTGCTCAAAGGGCCAGATTCCAAAAGGAGACTGCCAGTGTCCTGTGACTTACCTGAGTGAGAGGACAGAGAGCTTCATTTATTTTATTCACTGCTCTATCCCAGCACTCACCACAGTACCTGGCACATAGCAGACATTCAGTAAACATTTGTTTAATAAATTTGTGAATCTAATATTAAGCAGTTTCACCATTGGTGAAGAATTTAATCCAAAGTGGTTACATGTTTTGGACCCATACAGAAAATTACGATGCCACGATATGACATAGAGGGAACACCAGAGCCTGCCAGAAATGAAGGATCAAACCTTGCCATGCTAAGGTCAAATGAGAATTCTCATCCAACATCTGTTCTTGGATGGCATGGAGGGCAAACGGGCCCAGTGATGCTTCCCAGGCATCAGAGTGGCAGCTAGCCAAAGGGTATTGAAAATAAATCAAGCTTTTGTAGCACAAAAGCTAATGCAGGATGTGAATACAGGATAGTCAATGAAATACTGAATAGGATTTTAAATTACAAATTAGGAGGGAAACAATGCCAATAACTGTTAGTAAACTGGGTGGGGAAAGGGGAAGAGAACATCCCCAACACCATTTCTGGCTTTCCATACCCCATCTAAAGCACCAGAGTCCCCATTTTGTCTGTTCACCTTCCAGAAGCTCAGCACTGAGCTAGGTGACCCCAGACATCACATTGCAGTGACAGCCAGGGCTGAGAGTCCACCTTTTCTCTGTGACATCAGTGGCCCAAGTTCATGGTGTCCCTTGCCTCCATTCTTAGGATGAGGAGCTAAAACCATGGAATGAGCCTATCTGGGGAGGGTCCCTTGCCCCCGGGAAACACTATGTAGGAATCACCTCTGAACACCCTCCTCAGCTTTCCTCCCCCGTGGCAAAAAGCCCTGATAGACAGGGACTGTTGGGAGCCATCAGGAAGGAAAGTAGAAGGCACAGGGGTTTGGATCCAGAGGGCTAACTCTCCTTCTGGGTGCCAGTCCTCCAACAAGTTAGTCACCTGTCTAAGCCTGTGCTGCCTCTGCTGTAAAACTAGTGTGATGACAGCACCTTCCTCTCAAGACAGCTGGGAAGATAAAAGCGCAGTGTATGTTAAGAACCTCATAAACTGTAAAGGGCGGACACCCTTGCTGGGAATAACATGTGTCTTCTCCCTACATGCTGGTAGCTACACTGTTCAGCATCATCCTTGATCAGAAAGGGCAACATGGCATCCTCCCAAGTGCCTTTAAGACCTTGTCTCATCCCTCCTTAGCGAGATCGACTCTTCTGAACCTAACCCCTAAGACCAACACTCCTGAACCAGTTGAACTTGCCCGGATTAAAACGCCTGTAAACAATTCACCCAGGGAAACGCATGCCTATCTAGAACCACCCTCCGGGATGACTGGCAGTTACCCCAAAAGAGCTAAACAACCTTTACTACTGCTTCACACAGGAAACACACATACCCCGGCTTAATCGCTGTCACCTGGTTACACAACAAACTGGCACCCAAGTGTAATTTAGGAAGGACGCTTACCGCGCACTGCGGAGCCGGCAGCCAGACCGCGAAAGTGTCAAAGCCACGGCCGGCCCTCCCCAAACCCATCCCGGGGACGCCCCCGCTCTCTCCTACCTCGACGAGCCCCGTGGCGCGTAAAGGGACCACAGCCCCGGCGGGTCGGCCCGGAGCCCAGAGAGGAATGCTCCGGAGCGCGGGGGCACGAAGATGGTCACATTCCTGCCGCTCCCCGGGGGCGCGCGGAGCAGCCCGGCGCCCTCACTGCCCGGCCCGGCCGCGCTCCGGCTCCTCCCGGCCGGCGCCGCGCGCTCCGAGGGGGCTCGGGACTCCCAGCACGAGCTGCGCCCGCCCTCGCGGCCAGGATCTGCCGGGCGCGGCTCCGGCTGCCGCCCAGCCACCGCGGGGGCGGGCAGCGGGCGGAGACGGCTCAGAGGGGCCGGACGAGGTCGGCGGCAGGCCACTCCGGGAGGCGAGCGGGCCGGCCCGGTGCCCCCCGCTCCCCGCCCAGAAGAGCAGGAGAGGCTAGACAGTCCCCTCCGGACGCCGCTGGCCCCGGGCATCCCTACAAGTCCCCGCTGGAGGTCCCGCTAGTTCCGAGAACTAGAGGGCTGCCGGCGCCCCCAGACCGCGGCCCAGCTCCTCCAAGGACAGCGACGGTGGACCCGCCAAAGTTAGTTGGGACAACTCACCTAGCCATGGCAACCTGCCTCTGTCACCCCACCGAGTTGGGTGGCGACCAGCAAATTGAGCGGGCGACCCGCAAGGCATCAAATCAAGAAGCAAACGCTAATCCTTTAGAGTCCAGAGCGGCCTCTGGAGCCGGGAGCGCCCGGCAGGCTCCTCTGTGGCTGGCTTTGTGAACTTGGACTGACCTTCTTTGTACCTCCCTTTCCTCTTCAGTGAAAAGGAAACAAAACGGCGCCCATTTCACAGATTGAGGACATTAAATAAATTAATACATATGAAATAGTGCCAGGCACAGAGCTGACACTGCACAATCATGATCTCCTGGGTTTATGTTACTGTTAGGCACCTAGATGAAAACTCAGTTTACATGTGGAACAATCTTGACAGCAGACTTCACCTGGGAGGAGACCTTGGGTTATGCTTTTAAACTTAACCCCCCCCCCCCCTTCTCCCACTAACTCACTTTGCAAATGAGACTTTACACCCAGGGAAATGCAGAAAAGGCCAAGGTCATACAGCAAGCACCTGGCAAGGTCACACCTAGGACGCCACGGAGGGAGAAGCTGCACAGGGGTCTTCCACCAGCCGGGGAGCTTCCCACCTGCCCTTTCCTTCCACTCCGCATGAGACCGGAGGTCTTGATGGTCCTCCAAGGAGAGATTAGTAAACGATAACTGTTTCCTTCTTCCAGGACATACCACTCCTTCCTGATAGGTCCCTTCAGAAATTCAAGAATTGGGATAATTGGAGCCTCTGCTACCCCAGATAATTCTGGGATTGGGAAGCACTTAAAGGAATGAGCAACAATAACTCATCAACCCTAAAAGCTACCTTGTGGCCTGGCATGATGACAATTTCTCAGTTTTGTTTTGTTTTTTTACCAGAAGCTTGAATGGTTCCTTTTTCTCAGAAAAGCAGGCTTAAATCTGAGGCCAGTGATTCAGAATTATGAAAATTCATCAACTGTCCCATCTCTCAATGTTCCTTACAGAGCAGGGGCGTCCACAGCCTCGATTCCACTCAGAGTCACAATAATCCCACGTTCAAATCGGACATGTCAGGATCTCTGGGGCTGAGGCCCAAACATACTTCAGTGTTTTGAAAGCTCCCAGGCAATTCCAACGTGCAGCCAGGGCTGTGGACAACTGTTCCTCTAAGCTCCCACAGGGACACCAGTCCTCTGAATCCTCCGCAAAAAGCCACTTCAACACTGTGTCCAAGTGGCAGTCAGTGACAGCTCCAACAGGTGAGCCTCACTTGGTGCTGTAGGACTGGCCTGGAAGCCCTATGACAATGAACATAAACTTGTCCTGCCATGTATATAATTAAAGTTTTTAAAAAGTTTATATGTAAAAAGTGAAATTGATTTCTGTAATAACATAAATATAACCACTGTTTTATCTGGGACCTTGAAGTCACTACCTTTCTCACTCAGCCATGCTGACAACTTTCACTGACTCCCCTTTCCTTTATTTCCTTTCCTTGGCTAATTTGTGTGTCCACCCACCTCACTTCACTCCCTCCCCCCTTGGAGACTCCATCGGGTGGAGACATCATCTCTGTATTGCTCTCTCCTCTGGCCTCAGCACCACACAAACACTCTGAATCACTGACACTGGATGTTGTTCCGGATTAATGATGCCGTCCAGTGGCTTACATCCCGGACAGAAGCTTACCAGGAATAGAAATAGGACCTTTAGCATCTGGAGTCTCTCCCTCCCACATCAGAAGTGTTTATCACCCACAAGACCTAGCTCTTTGTTATCCACCCCCAGGCCACATTCCTTAAGGGTGACCTTGTCGCCTGAAGATTTTCAATCTGTCATCCACCTGTTAAGTCGATCAGTTCCTGTGATGCTCTTTTGGAAGAGTCTAAAAATGCACATGAAACAAAATCACATTGATCAATGTGGTGTGATGCTTGAAAAATAAAACATTTCCCATGGTCCAGGTGGTGGGACAACATTTTGAAAGATTGCCCATTATAAACATTAACCTAGGCTTGAAAAGAGGATTTTATGCTTGTGCCCTTGAATCCTCATTGGAGAACCTAGACCACAGATTTTATATCATCAACCATTGAGTACAGAAGAATG
Organism: Perodicticus potto; assembly: GCA_963574655.1. Lineage (NCBI taxonomy): Eukaryota > Metazoa > Chordata > Mammalia > Primates > Lorisidae > Perodicticus > Perodicticus potto. The sequence continues at coordinate 18,286 of CAUYRH010026953.1, forward strand.
TATGGTAACATAAAGCTATGTGTTCCCTGTCACAGAAGCAGAATGGACCAGCCGGTGCAAAGGGGAGACGTAGCTGACATTTATTGAATCCTGAAAATGTTTCTAAGAGGTGGCCCAGAGCCCCCATTCTCTAGCACTACCAGAGAAACACTACCTTCCTCCTAAGGGTAGAAATTGATAGAGAATCCTGGAAGTGAGAAACTTCACTTAACTTACAATTGTGTGGCCTGGGATACCACCAGGATCATAACAAAGCCCGGTGTGCTGCTTAGCCTGAGACACAGAGCAGCCCAGGTAAGAGAACTGCCTAAGCCTCAGGACAGGCTGATTCATAAAGTCTAGTGTACCAGGTGCACTTTTATAAGTTCAGGTAAAGAAGTCTCCAATCCCTGAATGGCAGCCGAGAGAACCAAGGGCATAAGAGCCCTTGGACTCACAGTTGGCAGGGCGAACCTGATCTCAGCTGAAGTCTGTAAGAACAGAGGATGATCTATGGACCAGAAGCCCTCCTGGACATCAGGACAACTCTTCATCATTTCCATCTCCATCACTCCCACCACCCCTAAAGAACTCCAGTGACTCTCTAGAGGAAATAAAAGCACAGTTTGGAGGGGAAAGAATTCTGAACAGATGGTGCCATTGCCCCCAAGAAGACTCGGTCTTGAACCAGTAGATACAAAACGAATTTAAATTAGTGACCTTTTTTTCTGTCATCAGATGGAAATGGGGAACTCACAAGTAAAGTTCATTGTAATTGTACAGAAATAAAGAAAATTACATTTTTGCACACAGGACCTCTGTGATCTTCATTTGATATACCTATTTTTGTTCTTCATGCTGCTGCCAGTAATCTCTCACAGAACCATAACGTAGACCTGAAACCACTGTCCTAGATGGACTTCCTTCTATGGCCGGGTTGTTAGCTGCTCTCACACACATTTTCCACCTACTGACCTCCAAATAACCACTCTCCTATCTACGTCTTTCACCTCCTCCCTTCTCTACAGCTCTTCTCTTTCAGTTGGCTCCACCTTCCCCATCATCTTTCTACTCAGTTTCCTCTGATTTTGCAAGACCTTTACCAGGAAGAAAGCTACATGTGAACTGGAGGTAAGAGTTGGTGAGAACACGTACCATAGACCCTAAGACAGTCACAGGCAATGAACCATTCCTTAATCTCCTTTATTACAGAAGGAAGAAAAGATGTACGTGACAGGCAGACCGGCCAACTTTTTGTTCTATTTGCAGCTTGAATCTTGCTCAATGAAGGTAAATGACCGAGAGGGCTTTTTGTACCTAGTTTTTCCCAGAAATAGCACAGCAAGCTCCAGAGGCTGATAGACTTGATAACTTCCAGGTACTGCTTGCACTTAACCAGACTACACAACCAGTTTGGTGGCTCCTGTCTGTCTTATGCTGGCTGGCTTCTGTTTGATGGCCCCTTTAATGTGTGAAACCTAAGGCATCAAGAATTAAACTGTCATCATCCCAAAGGCAGCCGATCCCAACTTCCTCACATCATTCAAGAAGTGCCTTTTGGAACCTCTGTGCTCCTTCATATGCCAGACATGTAACAGGAGTGAAGCCCAAATCTTGATTTTAAATGAAATACTTTCCCTCATAATTCTACATGGTCCCACCATTCTTTGGTTCTCTACAAGTCTCTGTAAATCTCTAAACTTTCATGTTGGAGACTTTCAACCCTTTAACCCTTTCTGAATATAACTGACCATTTATTTTCTCTAAGTAATTTTCTTTTAATATGATCATTGTAGTAAACTAAAGATGGCTGACAATTCTTTGATCTTTATCTAATTTAGAAGATGAAGTCTAATTTCCCTCCCCTTTAATCTGGGCTGGCTTCAGTGACCTGCTCCGCAAATTTCAAATAACAGAATGTGGTAGAATTGACTTCCTGGGACTTATGGGTTCAATAATAAAAAATCTTTCAGGTTCTTCCTGGGACTCTTGGAACACTCACTCCTGGATTCCAGAGCTGCCAGGTAAGAAGCATTACTGACCTGAGACCTCCTTAGTGTCAGAAAGCCAAGCCACAGGGGAGCCACACATAGGCACCCCAGTCCATAGCCCCAGCTGTCAGCCAGAGTCAACTCCAGCCATAGAAATGCACCATTTTGAATGTCAGGCCAGTCAACTCTGCTCAGTGGCTATCCGACTACATCCACAAGAGAGGCCCTACCTGAGAACCACCTAGCATTTCCCCCATCAACCCACAAAATCATAAGTGATAATAATACATTGTTGTTTTAAGTCACGGAGTTTTAGGGTAGGCCATAGCACAATAATAATTAAAACAATGGGCTTACTCAAGATGTGTCATGTTTCTCCTTGCCTTATCTTATACCATATAAAGTAGCCTAGCATGCAAGTTATCTCAGAATTAAAACAACACCTAACCTCCCTGCTCCAGTATTACCTCTGAACACTGATTCAGAGGGCTTCCTTCAGTTATTACTATGACAGTCTTACCAGAAAACAAGGGAAAAATGAGAGCTGCAAATAGGTTTAGGTTTGTATATACTATTTTGAGTATAAGAAGTGGCTAAAACTATGTGCTTTTAAGTAAATGCTAACTGCTGAATTGACTGGGTTTCTAGTGTTGTTTTTCAGTGGTTTTCTAAGAAATAGTGCAACCCATGAGAATTGTCTCCACTATCCTAGGTACTTGGAGGAGTGATAAGCAGGCTACGACTTCTATTAACAGTAGCAGAGGAAAAATCTGGTCAGATTCAGGAGTACTATATTTGTTCAATCATTTCTCTAATGTCCAAAGGTTATGTGAACACCCAACTATTCCTCCTGTTTTCTTCAGAACAAACAGTTTGACAACAGCTCAATAGCAAGTGAATTGATGTCCAACACTAATGACTGTTATCCAGGACTTTCCCAAGAGACAAAGGGAGCTGGCAAAGGTTTCTTTCTTCCTTGGGTCCAAAGGTTTGGGAGAAGACGCTATAGTACCACTGATTCCTTCTCTACCTTTTGCACTCTCATAAGTAAATCACAGTTTTAAAAACCTGGATGACAAGTGCTGAACCTTTCCTACTCTGGGATAACTAGACCTGCTGATGAGCTTAGAATATGATCTAGAAGATAAGCTCAGACTGTCCTTGGAGGGAGCCAAAGCCACTGGGACTTGAGGCCTCCTGAAAGTAACAACAGTAGAAACATGTGATCTCCATTCACCAGAAATGGCATAAAAGACAGTACCCAGACTGGACCACACTTTGAGCAGATGGCCCCCTGAGTATGATTTAGGCATGGTTCTCAGTGAGTGGGTGACAAGGGTCCGTCTCTTGTTCCTCTAGATTTCTGCTATCCTACACATGTAGCCTCTAAAAACATGTGGCTATTCCAATTCATAATTGCTAAGTCATGGAAGAAGCCCAAGAGCCCATCAATCCACGAATGGATTAATAAATTGTGGTACATGTATACCATGGAATATTATGCAGCCTTAAAGAAAGATGGGGACTTTACCTCTTTCATATTTACATGGATGGAACTGGAACACATTCTTCTTAGCAAAGTATTTCAAGAATGGAAGAAAAAGTATCCAATGTATACAGCCCTACTATGAAGCTAATTTATAGCTTTCATATGAAGGCTATAACCCAATTATAGCACAAGAAGACGGGTACAGGGGTAAGGGACGGAAGGGGAGGGGGAGGGGGGGTGGAAAGAGGGGAAATGGTGGGATCACACTTATGGTGCATCTAAGAAGGGACAGGTGAAACCTACTAAATGCAGAACATAAATGTTTTCACACAATAAATGAAAAAATCCCCCCCCCAAAAAGAAACATGTGGCTATTTAAATTATTTAAAATTTAGTCCCTTCATAGCACTAGCCACATTTCAAGAACTCAACAACCACATACCACAAGTGGCTACCAAATAGGGCAGAATAGACACAGGACATTCCATCACTACAAAATATTCTGTTGGACACTGTAACTTAAAGTCTAGACAATCGGGAACTCTGGAACAAAGGTCCTTTTCTGGAAAGCTAGTCTTCATCCAAAATAGACAATCTGCTTGTTTGAAGTCTATGCTATATATGAATCTTCCTTTCAGTCTTCCTCTCTCCTTTGGATCAACCAGGTGATCATTTCGTCTGTTTTTCATTGCTCAGCTGAATCCTATTTGATCCTGTGTCCTCTCTATATTTTAGGTACTCAATTTGTATATTTTTGAAATTACTTTACATTGTAAACAGATGGTTTCATGTCCATATTTTTGTTTGTCTAGTAAAAAATAAATGTTAGATCTTCAGAGATAGGAACCCACGTATTCTTCAAGGTTGAGGAATCTCTCCATCTGCCATCCTTAAACATTCATACACAATCAGATTAATACCCAGACTGTCGGCAACAACAAACTGGCTAAAAAGGAGGGTATGAAAAGTTTTTCATCAAAGTTCTGCAGTCCCACAGAAGCAGCACTATCCCCTGTCACAGCATTCTCAAATCAGCAATAGATTATTTATTACCTTTTGATTTAAAATAAAAGTCTTAACACGTAATTACAATAGCAAATGAAATTATAAAACCTTACTATGTTCTATAGTTATTTCTTTTTCTTGACTTTTCTTGTACCAGCTAGATCCTTTAGTACAATGTTGAATGTAAGTGGAGAAAGTGACCATTCTTGCTTTGGTTCTGATCTTAGGGAAAAAGCTTTCATAAAGTATGATTTTAGCTGTAGGTATTTCACGGATGCCCCCATCAGGTTGAGGAAGATTCCTAATAATTGCTAATTTTCTGAGAGTTTTAATCAGGAATAGAAGTGGAATTTTGTCAAATGCTTTTCATGCATCTATTGAGGTGATCATATGGGCTATTTTTTAGTTTTCCTTAATATGGTAAATGACAATTACTATTTTTCCAATGCTAAATTAATCTTGCATTCTTGAACTAATGCCTACTTGACCACTATGCATTTGCCTTTTTATATATTATTGGATTTGCTTTACTAGTATTTTATTTAGAATTTTTATATGTATGTTCATGAGAAATACTGGTTTGTACTTTTCTTGTAATGCCCTGCCTAGTTTAAGTATCCAGATAATTCTAGCCTCACAGAGTTGGGAAGAACCCATGAGTTGAGAAGCATTTATTCTTCTTCAATTTTCTGTGAGTGTTTGGGTAGGATTTATATTGTATCTCCCTTAAAGTAGAATTGACCTCACCAGAGAAGTAATTTAGGCCTAGAGTTTTCTTTGTGGGAAAGTTTTTAACTACAAATTCAATTCTTTTCATAGATAAAAGGCTATTCAAGTCATCTATCTCTTATTGAATGAAGTTAGTAGCTATGTCCTTCCTTCCAAGAATTTTTCCATTTCACCTAAGTGTCAATAATTTATGTTTTATTTTGTTCTTAATATTCTCTTTATCTTTTTAGTATTTGTAGTGTGAGGTAGTGATATCACCTTATTTCTTCTATGGATATTTCTGTTTTCTCACATTTATCCCTGATCTGTCCTGGCTAGAGGTTTATTAATTTTATCTATGTTCTTGTACAATCAGCTCTGAAAGCATGTATGCTTTCCCTGTTTAGTTGCTTTCTTTTTTAACCCTTATTATTTATTATATTTTGCTTGTTTGGGGTGTAATATGTTCCTATTTTTCTAAGTACTTAAGGTGGAGGCTAATGTCATCAATTTGACAATTTTCTTCTTTTTTAAATAAGCATTTTGTATTAAAAATTTCTTCATAAGTGATATTAGATCATCACTCTACATATAAGAACCTTACAATACTACAATTCCATTTCTCCTTGTCTGACTTTTGTGCTATTTTTTCCCTGCATTTTACTTTTACATACATTATAAACCTCACACTACCTTATTATTACTTTAGTTTAAACACCCATTTTTAAAAGAAATTTAAATAATATTCTGTCATTTCTGGTGCTCTTTATTCCTTTGCATAGAACCTAATCTCCACCTAGTGTCATTTCCCTTCTGTCCGAAAGATTCACTCTTATTTTTTGTACTGCAGATCTGCTGGTGATGAATTTGGCTTTCATATGTTTGAAATGATTTTATTTTGCCTTCGTTGTTGAAATTTATTGTCACTGTATAGAATTCTTGGGGGACAGGTTTTTAGTACATTAGAGATAACACTCTAAAAGCTTCCAACTTGCATTGTTTCTCTGAAAAACTGCATAAGCCTTGTCATCTTTGTTTCTCTGTAAGTGTATTTTTTTCCCTGAGGCTCCTTTTAAGATTTTTTTTCTTTATCACTGGTTTTAAACAATGTGTGTGTAATCATGATGAAACTTGGTGCATATTTCTCAATGTTTCTTGGGACTCATCGAACTTACTTCAATCTATAGGTTTATAATTTTCATTCAATTTGCAAAGTTCTGACTATTATTTCTTCAAATAATTTTTTCTGTTGCCCTCTCCATTCCTTGGGAGACATCAATTATGCATGCATTTAGCTACTTGAAATCGTCCCACAGTTCAGTGATCCCCGGTTCTTTGTTTTCCTCTGTATTTCATCTGATAGTTTCTATTGTTATGTCTTTAGATTTAATGATTTATTCTTTTATAGTGTCTAATATTTTATTAATCCCATCCATTACATTTTTCATCTCAGACATTGTAGTTTCATCTTTGGATGTTAGATGCAGATGTGTTGTTATAGCTTCTATTTCTCTACTTGTCTTTTTCAGCATAAGAAACACAGTTTGAAATGAAATATAATATCTGTTTCAATGTCCTTGTCTGCTAATTCTGATATCTGTATAAGTTCTTGGTTTGTTTTGATTGATTGATTTTTCTCTTCATTATTTTTATCCTCCTTTGTATACCTAATAATTTTTGGCTGGATGCTAAACATTGTGGATTTTAACTTATTGGATGCTAAACATTTTTGTGTTGGGGGATGGATTTGAGTTCTTAGAAATAGTTTAATTCTTTTGGGTCTTTGTTCTTAAGGCATAGTAGGCAGGATCACAATTAACATTTAGAGTAGGGCTCATTTTGTCCCAGTACTGAAGCTTGATCTTTCTAAATTCTCTACCAAATTCCCACAAATAATAAGATTTTCTACTAGTGGGAGTAAAAATTATTCCTGGTCTTTTTCACTATTTCATTTATTCCTTTAGAATGGCTCCCTTTCTGGTCTTTCTGAGCTTAGATAGTTTTCTCATGTGGATGCTCTGATAAGTACTCTGCTGAATTCCTACGTGGGACCCTCTGAAGATCTCTGAAATTCTCTCTATATATAGCTGTCTTCTTTCCTAGGAACAGTGACTTCCTTGTCTCTGTTGGCTTTCAGCTCTATCTCATCAAGTCAGAAAGTTTGCTGAGCTCTGCCTGGGTCACCATTCACTGTGCCCTAGCCTGAATGCTCTTTCATATCAGTAAGCAGAAACAATCACAGGGAAATAAACAACCACATTTATTTCCTGCCTCTCAGAGAGGAAACACTATCCTTCCTTGGTTTATGTCCAGTATCTTAAAAACTACTTTTATGTACTTTGTCTAGTTATTTAGCCAATTCTGGTGAGAAAGTAAATCCAGGGTTTATTACTCAATTTTGTCTGGTATCAGAATTCTGCTAACATAATTTCCAAAGTTTATTAGTGAAGATGCTTAAGATTCTTTACACGTGCCAAAAAATCTTTTCAACCTTGGTTGAAAACTTTTTTGAAATGCTTATAAGACGCAACTCAGAATTAATAAATGTAGCCAAGACCCAGACTTTTGAGGAAAGAGGTGAATTGTGAATGATGTAATGTAAAGAGCATCCTTGCAGTTGTCAGGTCTTAGAGGTAGACAGACAGATATGAGGCACCAGCTCAGATGGGAAACCCTCCAAGGTTGCACCAGTGGGCATGGAAAGGAAGAATAGTTACAAGGAAAGGAAAGAAGAAAGGAGGGAGGTGGGGAGGCATCTGAAGTCCAAAGAACCCAAGCTATTGTCTCCTAGATTGCCAAACCCAAGAATTTTGAAAGAAGACTCATTACCAGTTGCGATTGATTAAACACAGGCATTAGGAAGGGGAAGCAGAAAGGAAATTTTGAGAAAATTAAAAAACATTAAAGAGGAAATTATATTCTATGTTAGTGGTTCTCATAGGCCTCAAGGAGAGCCTTTCAAAGAGTTCTCAAGGTCAAAATTATTTTCATAGTAATTAAAGATGTGTCTTTTTCATACACATCCTGTCATATGCATATAATGAGATTTTCCAATGGCTACATGAGGTGTAATATCTCAAAGATTAAATGCAGAAGCAGATATGAAAATTCAACTGTCGGCTCGGTGCCTGTGGCTCAACGGGCTAAGGCGCCAGCCACGTACACCTGAGCTGGCGGGTTCGAATCCAGCCCAGGCCCGCCAAACAACAATGACGGCTGCAATCAGAAAATGGCCGGGCGTTGTGGCGGGCACCTGTAGTCCCAGCTACTTGGGAGGCAGAGGCAAGAGACTCGCTCGAGCCTGGGAATTAGAGGTTGCTGTGAGCTGTGATACCACTGCACTCTACCCAGGGTGACAGCTTGAGGCTCTGTCTCAAAAAAAAAAAAAAAAAGAAAATTCAACTGTCTTCTGTTGAGCTAAACATTAAAAAGATGTCCCAAACACTGTAAACAATTCAAAACAATGCCGCTCTTTTGGCTTTGTTTAAACATATTATTTTTATAAAAGAATTTTTATAGCTCGGTGCCTGTGGCTCAGCGGGCTAAGGCGCCAGCCACGTACACCTGAGCTGGCGGGTTCGAATCCAACCCGGGCCCTCCAAACAACAATGACGGCTGCAACCAAGAAATGGCCGGGCATTGTGGCGGGCACCTGTAGTCCCAGCTACTTGGGAGGCAGAGGCAGGAGACTCGCTTGAGCCCAGGGATTGGAGTTTGATGTGAGCTGTGATGCCACGGCACCCTATCCAGGGTGATAGCTTGAGGCTCTGTCTCAAAAAAAAAAAAAAAAAAAAGAATTTTTATAACACATAATTACCATATTGGTATTTTTAAATCATCAGCAAAAATTTACTTTCTATTAGTTTTAATGTTTAATATGGTTAATACCAATACCATGTAGACAATACTCTTTAAAGTTCCCAGTAATTTTTAAGAATGTAAAGGAATCCTTAGCCTGAAAGTTTGAGGAATTCTGTTCTACAAGAAGCTTTTGCAGCCCTGTAGAAACCACTATGTAGTTCCCAAAACTATATTCCTTGGAGCAAAGACAAGGAGCAGACTAAGGAAGGCAGAAGGGTTGCCCTCAACACCAGCTACATCACCTTTTGCCCAACTTCAAAATGGTATTTCACAGCACAGTAGCCCCTATAAGCATCATCCATAGGGAACTGTCTCCTGTCATCACTGATATTTTACCTGCTCTTTTAGGTAACACAAATTTTACCCTAAAATCCCCAAAAAGCACACAAAATCACCAGTGCCTTTCCAGTTTGCTTCACCACAGCTTTCTTAACTGTCCAACTGACCCATGCTCAGTAATTGATCCTTCATGTGGGAATAAAAATGTCTAGGTGTCAAGTACCTATTAGATGCCTGACAGTGAGTTAGATGCTTTAAGAGGACATCACATTGAAGGCTGATAACACTGTGAATGGTGTTTCTACTCTTGTTTTATAAATAGCAATGGACAGTCCAGAGAAGTTAAGGAACCTGTCCAAGACTACTCAGTGAGACAAATAACTGATTTGGGAGTCAACTCATTTTCCAAAGGTGATGGTTTTTCCCATTCACACTGCTGCCTTTTATTGTTCTGCACTGACCACTGTCACTATTTGATACAATGTAAAAAGCACCCTGAAATATGTAGGAGCTTGAGGTTTGCTTTGTAGGACTAGAGAAAGTGTAGTATGGCAATTACAAGCATGAGCAATGGAGCCTGATGGCCCCAGATGTCCCCCAGCTCTACCACGTCCTCCCTGTGTGGTGTGCAGCAAGTCACTTCACTTCCCTCCTGTCTTAGTTTCCTCAATAATAAAATAGTGTTTTTAATAATCTCCAGGTTATTAGGTTGTTGTGAGGACTGAATAAGTTAGAAAGCATTTGAACTTTGTTGGGTGCACAGTCAATAGCAGAGATGATCATTACTTGTCATACATTAGTTATATCTGGGTAGTTATATCTGAAGGTCCTTTGAACCTATGAAATAGGTACAATACACTTCCCAGTTATACCAGGAAATTAGAGATGATTAGGGTACTTGACAGTATTTTAGATTAATAATGCTATGCAAATAAACAACTATTACCGGAGCTTTATTAGTCATGACCTCACAGTGTGAGGTCATTTGGGAATAGGGAGTTTTCTGGTAAAGAGTGTATTTCTCACTATAAAAGCATACAGCAGTCACCACAGCAGATAAATTCCTCATTCAAAAAACACCAACCCAAACCACAATTAAAAATCATGGCATTTCTGCACAAACACTCAAGTCTAAAGTAAGCAAGTGTGAGATGCGTGAAATAACTTGATCTCTAGGTGATAGGACAGCAAACTTAGTCAATATTGTGAAGAACTATCAGGAATTGGAATCTAAACAGTACTCAAAGATAATGAAGGACTTAAACAAAAGGTCAGTTTGCAATAAGAAGTTTCACAACACTCTCTACGTAAACTCAGAAATTTAATTACTACCATGCCAAAGTGATTCTGTTTCTATTTTTCATTGTTAAAAAGTTTTAACCAAACTTGAATCATTTCCTGTCTTGATAACTGCAAAATGTCTTTCTTTTTCCTTCTACACCATTAAAGTCCTAATCACTATTTCCAAAGAAATTTCCTTCCCTCCCCCTCTCCCAAACCATTACATGCTGCACATACATGTGCTTGCACACACATACACACATACCCTATCTTATAGAAAGTCCCTACTCAGGCTTCTTAGCATGTGTCACTATCTAACTTACTGTATAATTAATACATAATAAGGTATATATTACTTCTTGATCTTGCTTATTAACTGTCAATCCCCACTAGAATGTAAGCTCCCCCCTGAGGGTAGGACTTGGGTCTGCTTTATTCAGTTTTGTATTATTATTGTCTTGAATAATGTCCTGCATGTGGTAGATGTACTTAATACATTTATTGAATAAATAAGTGGGTCGCTTACCTCTGTCCACTAAAAAAGTTCTTGTGCTTTTCAGTCATCTCTATCTCTACCATTTAATAATATTTCCTATTTTCTCATGCAACTCTTTTCACAACCAGTGAAAGTTCTCTCTGCTATCTTTGTTTCCTCTTACCATGTACTGTCCATGAATATGCAGGGTCTGATTTGGGGACAACTTACCTGTCCTGGGTCCTTCTGAAGGTTAGTGGGGAACTGACTCAGTCAATGGAACTCAAAGTCCTGGAGACTTAGAGCAAGGTGTTTCTCACTTTTGACAAAGTGAGGGGCCTGAACATGACAGGGAGCAAAGCTGAGGATGGAGAACGCTGAAGTCTGGATCATCAATCAGCCATCTCCAAGACTGCCATACCCCAGAGTCCTGGCTCCTTCTAGGATGACCAGTGGGCCTCTGATTTAAAGGGCTAGAAAGAGAACTGGCACTATTGAGGCAATTCACTGAAACAAATATTCTTCAAAGTCAGGCTGGACAGCCAAGAGCCCAAGACCTGGTGAATCAGATAGTAGGATGGCTTGGATCATACCTGGCTGAGCAGCAGGGTCTCCCAAGCATTCTAAAACCCTACCAAAGTAGAATCTCTACAGAGAGTGCCCATGAATCTGCATGTTTAGAGAGCTACCAACTGCTCCTCCCACCAATGTTTGGTAACCAACAAGCCAAGGATCCAGAAGGGCCTTTCTAATCCTGTGACTATGAGATAGTAGCTCTCTGTGGTGTGAAACAGGCCCTAAGGGAGTTTAACATGGGGGCATGGGGGCTATTTTCAATTGTCTTTATTTGAGAGGGTATTTTATTTAGTAGACAGAAGTTGGGGCTACTGGATGTTCAGCAATGCCCATGACAGCACAGCAAACAAATTGTTCCCTATCCTTAATATACTTTCGAATATCCCACCAGACCTGAATATAGGTCAAATCTGAGTCTAGGGCCCTTCTCTGTTTGACATATAAACAAAAAGTAATCTTTTCGTATAGGTTTAGTATGTACTGAAGTTTCCAAAAATGCAGCTGCCATATAAATTGAGGGGAAGTTTAACTTGATTTTTTCCTGAAAGTTTATAAAAGATTTTTCAACATGGAGGGAAAAGTAGTATCAACGGCAACATCATTCATGACAATTGGTTCTGCAATGGCCACATTACAGACTTCTCTGTATGCAGCTGCACCTGAGCTTCTTTGCTCTTCTAGTCTGTCATGTCTACACATGCATATGTGAAACAAATATGGTTTAACTTCTATATCTTCTTTACATTATAGTTAGGGTCTAACTAAATTTTTTAATATCATATATAATTAAGTTATCTTATCAATGAATTTCACATTAGTATAGTAAAGAAAACATTACAAAATATTTATTAAGAAAGTAGAGCACTAAAGTCTGTTGAAATTAGTAAACACTGATCTAAATCTTCCAGTTCATCCCCCAGAGCAAAGCTGCTGATTGTAGTTGAAGATGCTATTTCTTTGATTTGTTCTGATTGTGTACTTGTACACGCTTGACTGTATAGCTCATTCTTCATACCTATTCAGCAGGAAGTCTTCTAGGAATAACAATTTCAAATGTCATTTCTTATTGTAACCCATGCAACATAAGACATGTCTTTTGTCATGGATGGGCCTCCAGGAGATTGTGTATTATGGTCCCTCTTAGCTTTCCTCAGCTTTGCCTTTGAAGCTCAGATAACAAAAACTCACTAGATCTTGCTTTTATTAATACCAGCCTTGCTTTGAAATATCATACCCAAGACCACAAGGAGCTCCATCCAACCATGTCAGCTGACATCCGCAGCAGTAAGTACACCACAATGAGGCTGGAAGGGCTTAACATTCTGCACTTCTTTCTCCCTTTTAAACACTCCCTTATTGCCCTTGTCTGGCCTGTAAGCCACAGTGCATGTCCTGACTGCTCAGCATGACTTCCTTTTAAGCACAGCTTTGGGAACACCCTCAACCCACACCAGAAACTCTTCACTTCTTCAGGAAGCTGCTGCTCCAAGAGACAATAAAGAGGTTGTCAAAGTTATCAAGAGCTATGACCAAGAAGAACATGAGACATTGTGCCAGATGAAATCCAAGCTCAGAATTATTCTTGAGGCAGAGGTGATGAAGGGAATTGCAAGAGTAAATTCTCTACTATAGTTGTTCCTACCAAGATGTTCTGCATGAAGAAGACAGCACTTGCTAAACAATCAGTGAGTTCCGAGTAGTTGTGTAGTAAGCAAAGTAGAGCCGCCAAGAGGGCTTGCTAGTCATCAGCCAGGACAACCACAAGAGTGGCCACCTGTTATCTATGCCACCCTTGCCTAACTTTTCCCTGCCTTGAGAATAATGGAGGTAGTAGCATCTGAGTACCTTCTCTCTTCCCCTTTGCATTCCTTTCTCCTCTTTTTCTCTTCCTTTTACCTGCCCTCTCCCTCGCAATCTCTTCCAAGTCTCATACCTTTTTCTCTATCAGCCAAGAAAGACCCATATGAGGCATGGGAGCCATATTTTCTTAGAATTCCCTTAGTGTACGTTATTTTAAATTGTAATGCTTTCTTGTTATAGAAAGTTTTATGTTGATGTAATTCAGAATTATTTCCTCGAGCTCTCTCATTTACCATTAATATTTACAATAAATTTTGCTTTGATTTATTCAAATTTGTTTTAAGCATGGAACTCTGGAAAAGCCCCATTCCAAAAAAGTTTAAATGTATTTGTAAGGAAGCTCAGCTTGCTTCTCAAAGTGAACTTCATAATACTTTTCCATTAAGATATAAACACAGATTCACATACAATAAGGATGGCATCTTTAGCAAAGTGTCTTTGGTTCATAAAACTTCAGCACTGTATTATCTCACCCTTGGAATCAATGCATGTTGGATTGGAATGTAACATGTCTCTAAGGAAACAGTGAATATGCTTCAGACAATCTCTCACCATTTATATAGATATGTTTGAGTTGTTGTCTACTCAATTGATACCAACTCAACACACCTCTCTTTCTTAGGAAAGTAAGAAAATTTCCCAACCCCACCTCCAGTCAGGTGTGGACTTATATGACACCTTTGGCAGTGACTGATGGGGCCAAGAGTATCTACTAGATCCAAAGCTAGAAGATACCCATTCTCTCTTCCAAGAATTTTGCATTGAAACTGAAATACACAGAGCTATCTTCTATGTGTTGTAGATGGAGTAAAAACAAAGAAAATATTATTTAGTTTTGAACTCTGTTTTCAAGATACAGAGTGTTTATGCTTCCCCCACATACCTCAGGGAAGCAAAGAAAGCCAGGAGCAGAGACAAGAAATGAATAGCAACCCCTCTGGACTCTGACAGACAACTTCCCAGCCTCTCCCCAGCCCTTTTGGAGGCCCTGCTGTGTCCTTGCTCAGAGTTCTGGGAGGCACTCAGAATACTGACTGAATACTGACAATAATTTTTTACTTGAACAAAGCCACCCCACACTTGACTCTGGAACCTGCCACTGCCACCTCCTAAGGCTTATAATCACCAACTCCTAACTAACTTGTTCTCGTTAATAAATTGTTTTTAGATTCAGTTGTTATTGCAAGGTTTGGCACTTCTCTCTTTAACGTCCACTCATTCATTACTGTGTGTGAGAGAGAGAGAGAAAGACAGACAGACAAACAGACAGAGAGTATTGACACAAAAAACTCTGACCTCAATATAGAAAGTCTTAAAAGAAAGGCATTGTTTGAGGTCAGATTGTTCTTGGACAGCACATCTGGTTAACCCCCCAGGGACCTGCAAGATGGCCTTTAGCCTACAGGCTGATTTCTCCCTAGGGCCTGGGTCTCAGACAGATGGACTGAGAAATTCAGGCTTCTCAGTGTCTCACGTCATGATGTTCTCAGGAGACAAACGTGTGGAATGAAATTCTGACTTGTTAGCTAAAAATAAAATCTATAAGTGCCAAAAGGCCAAGCTATTCTTACTCACTGGCCAGCATGTTTTCTTCTTCCCAGAAGGCCAGGCCTCTGGGACATGGACACATTTTTTTCTTTAGCTCCATTTCAAGGTATAGAGTGGAAGCCAGTCCCTTGCCTTACAATGGTCTAACCCCATTTGAGTTGATTCAAAGTGATCTCATGCCCTGAGATTTATATTTTTGAACATAAGGAACAGATGTATATTCTTTCAGGGTTGGGGTTCCCTTTAGTGGCTTCTGGGTGTCTGGCACCTTCATGCCTCTGAAGAAAAGGCATTCCTCGCCTTGAGGAGAGGAAGAAGAAGGCTAGAACGCAGAAGGCACTGCTTCACTTTGAACCACAGCAGAGAGCAAGACAACAGCCTGTGCAAAGATGTTATTAGTTGTAATTAAGAGCCATTGGAAAGAAAAAACACTGCCAAGTAAGGAGAACATCTCATCTATTGCAAGATGCTTCCTAATTTCAGAGATGTTAAAATGGGGTGAAAAAATGGGCCAGGCTTTGTTGAGAGAGAAAAGGCATATTTTGTGAACTCCCCAAACTGGGCTTTACATCTCAAAAGTCATGGAAGAAGACTGGACCCTCAAACCTAGAGTAAGCAGGGTTTGAGTAGGACAGTGGAGACCTTCCTACCACATTCTCTCTGTGGGCCAGGGAGAGAAGCCCACACAGAGAGAAGAAGAGAAAGCAGGACTTCAGCTCTTATAGTCAAGTCTGGAAGGGGCTGAAGAAGCCGAGTTGTGGGTCTGGTGGCCTTGTCCCTCAGGGCTGGCCTTGGAGAGGCCATCCCCTCAGAGAAGGGAGTGTTTAGAGGGGTCCTGCTCCAGCAGGGCTGTGGGAGCTGTCTCAGCAGAGCAGTAGAAGCTGCCAAGGCTTCCCAGGCCATGTGAGGGGCATGAGAAGTGGCTGGAAAGACCAGTGGACTGGAAGAGACCTGGAAAAGAACTAGGAGGCTGGAGTCTCCGGGCTTCACCTTGGAGGGCAATGGCAAAGCACATGGTTATCAGCACTGGGTGGTTTGACGCCCCACTCCCCTAGAGAGACCACAGTAGATGCACTGTGGCCGGTGTGCAGCAAGGACCCAAAGACAGGGATGGCCGTTGACTAAGCAGGATGAGACATCCCACTGGGGTCAGCCCCATGATGCTTGCCTGAGAGGGGACCCCTGCAGGATTCTAAATCACGGGTGAGGCCTGAGAGGAGCAAGAGGGAGAAACTCTGAAACGCTATTTGCCGAGAGTTACTGAGATCGAACGTGAACTGTGAGAGAGAGAATTCACGGTGAGACCTGTATTGGGCTAAAAACCTTGACTCAGACCAAGGCTTTTATGTATTCTTACATTTAATCATTAAAGAAGTTTTACTGAGCATACATTGCATTCTACATACCAGGCAGTTTTCTAGGTATTTGAGGTGTGCCTGGAAACACATCCGACACAATCTTTACCCTCGTGGAGCTTGACGTCCTGCAAGGCGTGGATGGAGAATGAAAGGCAAACATAATAAAGAAGGGAGTTATATAGTAATAGTACGTGAAAAGGCGAACATGGAAGAAAACGTCTGCTATAGTAAGCCTGAGCTCGAGAACAAAATTGTGTTTAGTTATCCAATGTATTCTTCCCATCTGACCCCCTAACCTTTATGCCAGCATTGCCTCCCTCCACATAACAGCAAAAATGAACACAAAATAGGTCTTACTCTCAAGGAATTAACAACCCCCTCTGAGTTTACAATGAGCTTCGTGAGAGTAGGAATTAGGTCCTTTCCTAAATGTAACAAATGTACCTAATTATATATATGCCAAGCACTGGGCGCTTGCACAGGATACACACACAACACTCGCAAAACACACAACATACATTCACCCAACACACACAACACTCATACACAACATACAATATACAGGTGCTCAACACACACAAAAAACACACACGCCACACACAAATTCACACCACATCCATGTAAACACTCAACATGCTCACACGATACACATACTCACACGACACACACACACCAAAATCTTTATGTTGAAGTATTTTCTTTTCTTTTTTACTGACCACTATACTAACTGGGAGGAAGTGTTTTCATTTTAAAGACCACTGATATGGGTTGATCAAGCCAGCAAGCACTGAAGGTTAATTGTACTGAGGCAGTACCTTGCAGGACAGGGGTCAGACCGAACCATTTCAGAATAGCATCCTTTGTCCACTCCGGGTCCCAGAGAGGCCATTATAGACTTCTGATAGGGGATCGATGACCAGGAGAATGATTCACAGAGAGTAGAATGGAGTTTGTCAGGGGAGGCCAAGAAGAAGGGAGCTACTGATCAAATAGACACATTTTCAGTCATGAGATAAGTAAGTTCTGAGGACCTACCACACAGTACGGTGGCTATGAATAGCACTGTATCGTATTCTGAATTTTGCTAAGAGAGTTAACACTAAATGTTCGCACCATATACACAAAAAGGTAACTATGTGATGAATGTGTTAACTGAGTAATCCTTGATTGGGGTAATCCTTTCACAATGTGTGTATATTTATCAAGTCATCATGTTGGTATGTCTTAAAGATATGCAATTTTTATTTGTCAACTGTTCTTCAACAAAGCTGAAAAATAAAATAATAAAAGAAAGCAAACCTACCTATACACCCAAGAGCTCAAAGCCTGGACTTGTGTAATTTTCCATTAAGACTCTTCACCCCGTGCCCCTGCTAGGCTGAGAAAGCCATCAGCCTCCAAGTGTCCCTTCCATCTTCCCCAATACGTGGTGCATAAATGGATGCTACCATTGCATTCTGAAATTGTGTTGTTAGAGATCAGTTCCAGAATCCATCCCATGCAGTTAAGTTTAAAACAATAGCCTACTGACCACACAATGTTTATTTTCTAATCGTCAGCAGACCAAGTGCCATTTGGTTTCCAGAGTAAATATCCTAACTTCACAAGGGCATACAGTGTTTTGAGAGAGAAAACCTTCCATGGATAAAGAAATCCTTTTGAAGTCCATTAAGGAGCTTATGTTCTAATTAAGTATGCTTCAGTTATTCAAACAAAGGCACCACCTAACTTCAACATGAAGTTACAGCTTTTACCATTATCCTCCCGCAAATGTTTTCTTTGCACCTTATGGAATTGTATAATTATTTTGAGCAATCTAAAAACATATGGTACATAGATGAAAACCAACAATTTTTCCCTTTTTATACTCACTCCACAAACTTCTATGACCAGATGTGAGGAGCTGTTTCTTCCCCCACCAAACAATTCTCTAACACCAGCTGGGGGTCGTACAACTCAATTCAATTTTGGTGCTAACTGGAGTTAACAGACTTCAGGTTAAGGGCTCAGTCTCATGAGTGTAATACTCAAGTCACATTTAACTTTTGCAATTACAAGAGACGTAAAATACAAGATAACAAATGTTATCAGATACACTGAGAGTAATATAATTTCAACAGAGTTTCTTCCTTTCTTAAAATGTGTATATATTTTTTGGCACCGCGTGTGTATGTGTGTGTGTGTTCTGGATATCTTACAAACACATTTTTTTTTAACCATCCGAGAGGACTGATTTTGATGAATACCTCCTAGAAGGTCACAGCTCTGGTACTCCAAGGTCCTTATAAATGAGGGTAACTCCTGAAACTTAAGTGCTCAGAAGACTAGGCAGAGTAAATGTTTTCCGCTCAGCAATGTTTCCACACATGAAAATCCAGTTTCTGAGAAATCCTTATTACACATCCCCAGGAGGGCTGTACAGACTTGGATCTCATTTAAGCAAGCAACAAGCTGCCTAAAATGCTCTGTGGAATAAGGTGAGATTCACTTAAATAAATAAGTAAGCAGAGAGCGTGCCAGAAGACAGGACAGAAAGTCAAAATGGCTCTTTGAGTACAGAAATAACTGAAGGGAAATGCTGGCAGCTACTTAAGGATCTGAGAATTTGGAAGCAATATTTGCATGCATTTTATTCTGTAATGTCATGAGACTACTAAGCAACACATGGATGCCACAAACAGCACTAATCACCCAGGGTGACCCCTAACCCCACTCTGCCCAGTTGGACCTTTTCAGTCTCATTTGTCTCATCTGGTTGTTGGGATGATAACACCTACCTTGTGGGATGGTAAAATAGCCATCATGTGCTGACTATGGTGGTTGGCACTTAGTAGGTGCTTTGTGTCATTATTTGGTCAGCCTAGAAATAAGTGAAGGAGGTGCTAGAACTTTAGATGTACCATAAATAGTGTAAGAGTTGTCTTCCTAATCCCAAATTGGATATGTGGATTCATGAGAACAGCTATATAGGTCTTAGACAATGTAGCCCAATATTTAAAACCAAGATGTTAAAACTAAACCTTTCAATGTTTTGTTTTCTTAGTCATATGCCTAAGATTCATGTGTAATTAAGCATTACCTTTTAAAAGTAATGTTCCCCCCCTCCTAAGGGATTATTTCAAACTCAAACACTGTATTACAGTGGAACTATGAATTAACATGAGAATAGTAAGAAGCAGAACTGAGAAACTATAGGCATGCAAATTGTTCCTAGGAAAATCTCTGTGGACCAAGAATAGTAAATTTGCTAAAACTGACATGATTTCATCAATTCCCACAATGGAAGAGCAGTGAGTCCCAGAGGGAGTTTTTCAGGACAGTAGACGACTTCCCTAATACTGTTGTCATTGTTCCTGTTGTCTGTAATCTCGAACATTTCAGACACAGTGCAAAGCACTTAATAAATACCTTTTGATCATTTAAAATCAGACTTAGACAACACGATCTCAATTAGAGGGAAGTTGATCTCTCTATACTCTCCTTTTGGGCTGAATCACCAGCAACACTAACCAACTTTCTTATAAATAAAATCCTCAGAATACACTGAACGGCAATTAGATGCAATCAGAGTAATCCGGAAACGTCATTTGCAGAAAAGTCGCCCATTTATATCAAAATCTGACTGACCCTTAAATTTTATCTTTATATTTTGAAAAGAAAATAAAAAGTAGTTACCATATTTCGATAAGAGTCAATGTGGGTATAAAATATTAATACTGTGCTAATACTCCAACCTCTTAGCAGGCAAATTTTTTCTATCTTCCAGGTTTCGCTGTTACTGCTTGCCCTATAAACATTATGCTGGGGTCGAGGAAGAAAAGCTCTTAAACTTCTTTCTCAAGAACGTGGTTGAAAAGAGACAAAGAAAGCATTAGAGTAAAGGAGAGAGATGACCAAGGCTGCTATGCAATGGGAGGTCTACATCCTCCTGACCCAATTCATCTACCTTGCCCATGCAAAATTGAGATTGCTGCAACTGTGTCACCTATGTGGGCTTCTTTTCCACCTTGTTAAAACAGTGGGACACAAACATAATTTTTTTCTAAACAATCTAGCAGTCAGATAAGTCTTTCTGAGCAAGTCCCTACTTGTCCTTTGTTTCAAACTTAAATGTCAAACCTGCTATGTAGGGAGTCCCCATTCCTCTCGAACAAACCCACACCACTCAGTCTAGTGTCCTGGCCTCCCTCGACCCCTCCCGACCCCACCTGTTTAACAAGCTTCTTTCCTTACCCTTGATGTACCGGCATCCATACATGTTCTCCTAACCTTCACCTCTGATTTGGCCTGTGCAGATTCAGGGTACAGCACCCAGAATACCATCCTCCACTTCGAGACCCATCCTAAACACTGCATCATTCCTTTCCAAGGGTGCTATGGGGTTTTCCCACTTCTCCAAACCAGGAGAAACTGCCAACTCTCTCCTCTCCTCCTTGTCCCCACTCTGATGGCACTCAGCAACCCATACGTCATACCACATGAGTTCTTCTCTTGCCTGCTGCCCAGTTAAGATCCTCCAAGGTAGGCTCCATCCCTGACTGACTATAGCTTGAACAGAGCAGATGTTTACATCTTTACCAAATGAACAGAAGTGGCTGCATTTTAACTACCTATGCCCACAGTGCCTTAAAAAGTTGAAAGCACATTATTAGGCAAAGAGCTTTTGATAACTTCCAGTGAAAACATTTTCAGGGAAAATGGACCTAAATTCCCCCCAGTGGGGAGTATTTGGCAGTCATTCTGTGCCACCTTGGTATAGCCAGCTTCTTGTGTACTTGGGTGAGTTGCTGATTTGATGACTGTCTGCTTCCCAGGTCAGGGGTTCCCAGCCCACATTATACTAACTGCATAGAGTAGTCACCTGGGGAGTTTTAAAAACCCAGGCTGCATTCAGACCCATCACATCAGAGCCTCTGGGGGCAGGGTTCAGGTATCAGTGTTCTCAAGACTCTCCACGTGGTTCCAATAGGCAACCAAGATTAACAACCACTGGCCCATGTCCCAGAGAGTGATGCTATTCACTTGTCCTCTCTGTGTGTAACTGAGTCAGTTCATTAAAGTAGCAGGACCCATTTTCAACACTGATCCAAGTAGACTGAGGCCAGGCTAAAAAAGAAGAGTTCACCTCTATGGGCTTAAGTTCCCACATACCAGGTTTCCCTAGACTAATCATTTATGGTCTGGATATCAGCTCCAGACTAAAGGAAGTGTCTGCTTCTACCTCCAAGCTCCAGTATTTATCATTTCTCTATGAACCTAGTTTCTATATATGATGGCATATTACCTTACCAACTTAAAAAAAATTCAGTGGGGGAGGTGGCTTAGAATTGTAATCTTGCACTTAACTAAATCACAGAGTTTGAGGTTGATGATAAATATCCCAGCACGGTGAGTGATGCTGGGTGTAATTTCCCACATTATTACAATAGCAGAAATATGACCTCCCCTTTTCCCTGTGAGTCAGCTCAAGAACCCACTGCGTTAATCTAGAGAAATGCTTAAACCTTGAGGGAAATTTATTCAAAGAAGTCATCTCAGCACATTCACATGAGATCGTTCAAATCAACTGAGTTTCAGTACACAATTGGTCACTGCTGACTATAATCATATATTTTCCCTCCAGGAAAGAAATCCTATGAATCTTTGCATATGGTTTTCAGATTCTTTAACAGACAGGCGATATTATTTGTGAAACCAGGTTTCTCCACACCCCTGCCTTATTTCAAGCAGAATCTGTTTAACTATTCCAGAGACTCATCTAACAAGTTTCTATTATCCATGAATTTGTACGGATTGTTACTATACTTCATTTGTATTGATTTTGGCTTAAAAAATATCTACAGACCATTCCAGAGGCTAAAAAATAGTACTTTCATGTGCTACTTTTTTAAAAAACAAGATTACAAATATCACGTGGTGGCCTAATATCTCCTAGAGGTAGATGGAGGAAGAGAGGCTGAACCACATACTTGATATGAATGGACTCAGAAAAACTTCAGCATGCAGGTGTACATGATGACTTTAATGACATCTTACAAATAACTATTCTATAAACTGGTGATCTCCTTATCATTTTAGCACAATGACACTTAAAGAGGTTTGGGAGTCAACAGATGTTCCATGTTGATGTTCCATGTTCCATGTTCAAACCGTGACTGATTTATTCGCTATAACCTGAAGAAGCTCACCTACTAGCCTTGGTTTTCTTAGACACAAAATGACAATAATAAAATTCATGTAAGGAAGACAGATAGTATCTGAAAAGCTCCCAGATTTTGCCTGGAGGAGATGGATAACTACTGACCCAGCCTGGTCCTAGAATGGCCAGGTGAGGTGGGTACCTGGGCAGGGAGGTTGAGTGCTATTTGCAAAGCCTCCAAGACTAGACAGCTGCTAATTGGCCTAGACCAGAGCAAGAGACAGCAAGGCACCCCAAAATAAAATCATATTCTATAAAAAGTCTACGGATAGTTGCACCAGAATTTCCAGTAACATTCCACACTCTCACTAACTGCGGGAATAGGTTTAGGGAAGCCACATCCATCTCTAGGGGACATAATCACAGCTTTGGAATGCGAAGGTTCTGTGGCCCTTGTTGGAATATAGCATAGGCAGAAATGAATGAGCAGCTCTAGTCATCAAATGCGACACCGTTTACTACAGACTTTAGAAAAAAGACAGGGGGTAACTTTTAAGCATGCTCGCTTATAATAATTTCCTCTCGAATGATAAAAGAAGTCACTTCCACAACAGACATCAACATGGCATCACCTAGTTCTATAATAATGTCTCATTCATTTGTTCATTGATTCAGCAAATATTTAGACATAAAAATTGCTCAAGTCCTTACTGAAATTTTGGTCTTTAAAACTGGTCATACCACTGTCATGGCCTGATTGAACATAGTGTCCTATCATGGGCTGCTATAACAAATTGCCATAGATCAGGTGGCTTAGACAACACTCAATTATTTCTCATAGCTCTTGGGGGTGGAAGTCCCACATAAAGATGCCAGCAGATCTGGAGTCTGGTCCAGGCTCATTTCCTGGACTGCAGATGGCTGACTTCTCATTGTATCTTCACACAATGGAAAAAGCTCCCTCTTTCTCTGGCCTCTTCCAAAGATGCTATAACCATTCATGAGAGAGCTACTCTCATATCGTAAATCATCTCCCAAAGGCCCCACCTCCTAATGCCAGTGTGAGGGATTAGGGTTTCAACAAAAGAATTGGGGGGGACACAAACATTCAGTCGATTGTACATTGATCTAGGAAAACCCAAAGCCTGAAAAACTGTGCATCTAAAATACTTATTTCAATTATAATAAGCACAGACATATTTCAAATTTCATAAATATGTTTCTAGACTTTTCTATCATGAACACTCCTTTTGCTGCCTCTTTTGCCTGGCACTATCAGATGGCAAAATCCATTCCATGTTACATCCGATTGGGGTACTTGTGTCCGGGATGAGCACCTGTGCAAAACCTTCTTTACCTGCCTCTGTTCCCCAGACCAGGAAGTAAAGCCCCTGAAGGGTTAGCTGACCTTGCAGTCTTCCCACTCCCTGCCCGGATGTTCCTGTGTCCACGAAAACCTGATCCCTGAGGTGCCTCCCCAGGACTGGCCATTCCTGAGACCTTCATCCCAGACACTGCCCCAGCACACCACGAACACACACACACTCACACATTCAACCCTTACTCTGCCCTGATCGCGAATAAACATTTGTGATAATTTTGCCTTAAAGATAGGCCCAAGTGTCTTGATCAACAGTATTTTGTCCAGGTGCCCTTGTTCTTCACAAGGTGAAGTATCTCTGGACTTAGTGCCATCAGGAGCTCCCTGCTGTGGTCCTGTGCACACCCCTTCCCCAGGGCCCTGCCGAGACACTACTAAGAAAAGCCATTTCATAGTCCTGGACCCAAAGGGGCCAGTTGAAAGACGATGCCCAGGAGAGAGAGAGCCTCTCCTCCGTGCTTTCCCCAGATGACAGGGCCGCAGGTATTCAGCTGTTTGTGAAGCACGGAGAGCTGTGGCCTCAGAGTTGGGGGGAGTGAGGGGGCTCAGGTCCTTCGTCTCTAAAGTTAGACAGACAGCCCCACCCATACCTGGAGGAAAGGGTGTAAGAGAAGCTCCGCACCCAGCTTTCCCCTGAGTGTCCAGCTCTGAAGGGCTCCCTAGCACCCAGCAGGCCCCCCAGGCAGATTCACCAGTGCCCACGCCGGGAGGCCAGAGACCTCCTGTGGAGCCCAGAGGGGGCTGCGTCCTCTTCGCTGCCCACTTCCCTGCCTTTTTTTTTCATTGTTGATGTTGAACTCCATCTCGCAGCTGGACTGGAAGTGCTCCGAATTTTCTTTGTCTTGGTATTCCCCCATCCACCCTTCTTCCTTTCCCCACCCCCAGGCCCCAGCATAGGGCTGAGCTCAGAATGCTCCCACTGTGGTCATTTGTCAACATGATCGGTCAAGTTGGTAACACACGAGAGAATGAGTGAGAGAGCCCTTTGTAAACTGAGTGTTTTTCCTGGGAGAGGTAGAACATATTTTTATAAAATGACCCCACGCCCATATTTAGGCAAAGTTTTTGTTGCTGGTCTCACACTGAGGACAGGGCCAGGCAAGAGACACAGTGTCCTGAGTACCAGCCCCATACACAATGTCACCCCTGCTGTGATCTCCTGTGGCAAACACAGCGAAGGCCAACAGGTACCTGTGCACAGGAACCTGGCTCCCTGAAGTCATCCAGGTGAACTGTCTGCAAAGCAGGGATTTACAGACCTGGGCACCATCTCCTCAGCCCATGACTAAAAATCTACCTGAAACTCGTAATAAAATGCCACCCCCTCACCACGATCCCAAATGTCCGAGGTGCTGGCCTCTCTCTGACTCCAGCTTCCCCCACTCCCTCCGCCAGCCAGACAAAGGCCTCTCTCTGCTCCTCACACAGGGTTTGCAGGCTCTGTGTGCTCGGCCCTCTGCCTGTCCAAACTCCTCCTCATGCCTCAGACCTCATCCCTTCTCCTCGAGGAGTCCTGGTCACCAGGATGACATGGGCTTTGGCTCCTTACTCACCATCTGTCTCTTTCCTGGTGTGAATCATAAAGTATGCTGATCTGTGCATCTGCCTGGCTATTTTGTGTGACCTGGCATCCCATGGCTAAACACACATCAAGCCCTAAAAGAAAAAAAATTCTAAATAAGTTATGATCATGAATGTTTTCTTTTTTTTATTTTTTTTAATATCTTTTTTTATTATTATTTTAACAGAGGAAAGTCTGAACACAGTCCCCCATTAGCACAAATTTTGCAGTCGAGTTTCCCACATTTGGGGAAATTGCAGGGGTCAGCACATCCGGAGAGCAGTGGATAAGCCTCGCCCTGGGAAAACCACCTTTGTGATCATGGTACCCCTACTCCCTGCTAGGGAAGTATCATCATGAATGTTTTCAAACCACTTAAATAGAGACCCAACCTCAGTGATCACATGAAATAGGAAACTTTAGAAATCACCCTGAGTTTACCACTTTCCCTTTTGAGACTGCTACGGTTTCATAGTACCAGCTTGCTGGCTGACAAGCCTTTGGGGGGACATTCTCTCAAACATTCCTGGCAGGGGTGTTAACTGGAATAACCAGGTGGGGTAGGGGGAGCAATTCTGAAATATGCATATCAAAAAACGTAAAGGGATGCAGCCTCTGACTGGCCAATTCCACTTCTAGGAATTTAGCCAACTACTTGCAAACATTTCTGCAAAATGACATGAGCAGCCTGTTATTCATTGCAACATTGGTTGAAAGAGCAAAAGATTGCAAACAAATGTCCACCAAGAGGTTGAAAATCCAGCTCGTTAGATAAGGGCACGGAACAAGGTACACACCAGTGTGCACTGTGAGTGGGAAAGATGTGGAAGAAAATGCCAGAAACTATTAGCAAGAGGTAACTATTGGTGAGGAAGAAGGGAAGAGGAATCTGAGCCAAGGGAAGAGAGGGAGACTTCACTGAAGAACCTTTTGAGTTGTTATCTATTCCAAGGCATATAAGCTCAAAAAAAATCAAAAATTCCAAAATCTTATGGCAAAGTATTTTTTTGTTTTTTTTTTTTTGTTTCAGCAAGCTTCCGTTTTAAATTATATTCTTATGGCCATTTTGTAACAGAAACAAGCAAAGAGAAGATGGGAAAAAACAGAGCTGCCTTTTACCCCTTGGCTACCTCACACCACATTCCATCCCAGCTCTGTATTTGCTTAGCGCAAATTTGTGGGCTCAATGGACAGGATATTTACGGAAAGTGTCTCCCAGTATTTTAAACACCCATATGTCTAGGTTGCTGTGATTCGTTGAATGGTCTCACCAGGAAGGATCTGGCCTGAAACTTGAATCCGGGTAACATTCACACTGACCCATGTGCATTCCGAGAGACTGAGGCTGCAGCCTGCCTAACCCCCAAGCGAGAGCGTGTCTTGGCTGTTTTTCCAGGCTCCACACCTTCAAATGCAGCAGAACTGGATCCTCAGACTCTTTGGATGGAAGAACCAAGTGTGTGAACACTTAATTGCTTGGGCCAGGGTGGTACATGGGCTTGGAAGCAAAATAAACTTGGGACAGATCGATGGGTCTCTCATCACTAGCTGGCAGCCGTGGGAAGCTGATCAAACTCCTCAGACTACCTGCTTGTCTGGCTCTGGAGTCCTAATAATACCAATCTTGCAACTTTGTGAGAAACATTAGAAATGGTAAAAGTAAAGAACTCAGAATAGTGCATATTCCTTTGTGGGAGACTCCATACATGGTAACTACATGCCCCACTAAGCAGCACAACACCATCAGGGGCCCCAGAACCATATGTCACTATCTCTGAGGTTCAGTCACACCTGCCCTCACTGAAACATCAGCTCCAGAGTAAAGCTGCCTGTACCAGATCTTTGCTAACTACCAGTGAACTCTAGGGAAAGCACTTTTCTGCACCTCAGTATCCTAATCTGCAAATTAGGATAATAATGATGACTTCACATGTGAGGTATTTAGAACCAGGTCTCATATATAGTAAGTGTTCTAAGTATTAACTATTACTAATTATTATTGTTCCGTACCAAGTTCAAATCGCTGCTAAACAATCAGTTTGGTCCTGATTTTTGCAGCAAAGCTCTGAGTTGGGGACCAGAGTGAAAATATACATAACCTCTTAAAGCTTTTCCTATTCCTGCCAATTCCATGAGAATCACACAAAGACTATGTTCTCCATTTCCCAGGTTCTACCTTTGGCTTGCACCCATTTGCTTAATTTCCATGAAAAGCTTTAAAAATGTACTCAAGCGAAACTGAAATCTACCCAAACCAAACCAGTCATCTGTTTGCCCTAGAAAAGCTCCATTTCAGTTGGTTTTTTAGCTCTTTTGTGATTCCTTTTAGGAATATTCCTTTCTCTGCAAAGTTGGGTACAAACGTTACTCTCTCCCTTCTGTTGGCTCCTTTAGGAAACACTTTTTGAGAGCCCCTCTTGATATCAGACCCTAAATCAGGCCCTGGAAAGAAGAACACTCATGAACTCAGCCTCCGTGCAAGGAGCTCTCAGTCCTCTGGGAATGAGAGTAAAGCTCATGAAAAATGCCAGCAGAGCAAGAGAGGAGGTCACACTGTCCTGCACACAAATGGAAGAGATAAGTGACAAAACAGAAACCATTTTTATTCTAAAGCATATTCACGTGCTGCTGAAATACACCCAACACGGCTGCTAAATCTGCAAACCAAGAAATATAGAAGTGTGCTGTCACGTGAGCACACACACACATACTATCCAAGTGTAGAATTGGAAGATAACGTCAAAATTTCAGCATGCGGCTCTCCAGAAACTATATATTTTAGAAGGCAAGACTGCAAGTCAACTTTATAGTACTGTGGAGCAACAGTAATAACACCACTTTGCATTTTGACTTGTTTCCTATTCAAAAAACTTTCCTCTCACCTGCCTCTTTCTATTTCTAGTACAATCTTGGGAGGTGGATAGAGCAGGAGATAAGGTCTAAGTTCTATAGCTAAAAAAGGAGATAAAAAAAATCACAAAGACTGAGGTTTGCCCCACGTTATTCAATGGGTAAAACATCAGAGCAAAAGCATCTGATTCTCCTAAGTTCTCAGCAGACTTTCTGAGAGACATCAAACGAGGTCAACGTCCTCAGAAATTAGGTTGGCAGAAGTTACTGTAAGAGGTGACTGCTTTGGCAATGAGTAACCAAAAAAGATAAGAAGCTGAACCCAAAAGAACAGAATAGGAAGCCAGAAGGTTTTGCAAAATATTTCTTTAAGATAAATCAAGATAACAAAATACCTTTCACCATTTATCAGATTACCACACTTTAAAAAAAAAAGGTAAAACACAGTGCTGGTGAGAGTGTTGGGAAACGGTTTTGTACAGTGCTGGTGGGCATATAAATTAATGGCACTGCTCTATGATTCATTTAGCTCCAGGGATCTAGAGCTTTAAAAATGCTGAGGCCCTTTGACCCCATAATCTCACCTCTGGGGATTTATTCCAAGGTAAACTCATGAAAAGATGTAAAGGTTTAGCTGCAAGGATATCAGTTTTAGTGTTATTAATAATGGCAAAGCAATTAAATCTGCCAACAGGATTTAATAATTATCTATGCAATGCAATTAAAAAGCTTTTGTAAGAGGAAATTCATTGTCATGGCAAGATGATCACAATAGTTCTCTGAAAGACCAAAGCAGGTCATAAAGTAGAATGTAGGCCAGGAGTGATGTCTCATGCCCGTAATCCCAGTACCCTGGGAAGCCAAGGCGGGTGGATCGCCTGAGCTCACAGGTTTGAGACCAGCCTGAGCCAGAGAGAGGCCTCATCTCTATAAATTAGCTGGGTATTGTGGTGGGCACCTGTAGTTTCAGCTATTCGGGAAGCTGAGGCAACAGGATCGCTTTAGCCCAAGAGTTTGAGGTTGCTATGAGCTATGACACCACGAAACTCTACCAACGGCAAACAAAGTGAGACTCTGTCTCCAAAAAATAAATAAAATAAAATAAAATAAAATGTAAAAGTATGAGCATGTTTCTTCAAAATGTAAATAGATCCACAGACATATACCAAAATGTTAATAGTGTTGATCGCACAGTGATAGGTTTTTATTTTCTTTGTTTAAAACTGTCTACATGTATTCTTTTTCAAATATTATTTTTGACCATGAGCATGTTCTATTTTGTAAATGTTTAAAGGAAACATTTTAGAAGTGGCCCTTCACCATCCTTTGGCCATGGCTCTCAAGTTTTTCTCCTAAGTAAACCAACAGGTTTTCACCCAAAAGTGTTGGTGGGTTCAAAGATTCACAACTGCATGTTGTCTTGAAAAAGGCCGTAAGAATCTTTTGAAACTCATCACCACTAATAGGAAGGTCAAGATCATCTCAGGAATTATTGCAGGCCCTGTCTGGGCAACCTTGTCTTCTTCCTTTTCCTAATGGATCAGCATATTTACAGTAAACTCAAATCCATGGCATCTAGAGGACATGCTGTTCTCCAGTTGCCTCTCGGGTACACGCAGTGACTCACCGCACTGGCTGGTCACTACTGGCAACCTGTGAAGCATCCTTCCCTACCATCCAGCTTCTCACGGACACAGTGCAGAACTTGCATTTCATACAACAGCAGTGAGGAGGTATACATTGGATGGAATAAGTAAAGCTCACTTTGCCCTCCTTTTAGTTTTATTTGCTTTCATTCATATTCTGTCCCCATTTCTTCTCATTTTTACATGCAACAACCCTATTCATAGGAATTATGTAGGTCTA
Organism: Perodicticus potto; assembly: GCA_963574655.1. Lineage (NCBI taxonomy): Eukaryota > Metazoa > Chordata > Mammalia > Primates > Lorisidae > Perodicticus > Perodicticus potto. The sequence goes on from CAUYRH010026953.1 coordinate 48,493, forward strand.
GCAAATAAGGAAGAAAATAAGAAATACAGGGCCCTTACATGCCCCTTACCCTCCACCCTACACATTTACGGCCTGTTAAGGGAGAAGGGGGGGGACGTGCTGCAAGGAAAGAAGGGTCGACAGAAAGGACCCCCTCTGGGAGTAGGTGGTCTTCTCTATAGCTGTAGCTGCCACCTTTGCAAAGCCTCTGGGAGAGAAACTGCTTGAGCTCTTAACATAAAATTTGAAGCCCTTATTGAGAGAAGAAGCGCGTGCAAGTCTTAATACAATGCATTATAACTTTAAATGCAACAAGGGATATCAGTTAAAATTAATGTAGCGCCTTCAGTCAAACTTTGAGTGAAATTATCCTCCTCTAAGACTATAGAAGCTTAATGGAAAATGATAGAATAAGTCTTAATTCTAACATCCCCAACAGCATTAAGAGAACTTTATTTGCAGTGCCTTTCACTAAACAAACCTTGCCACTTACCAAAAGTCACGTAACTATTTAAGGTGTATAAGTAGTATACAGTTGTAAAATGTATTTCCCATATGCTCCGTAGTTAATCTTCCACAGATTCAAACATAAGTGATGTCTTAACGTGGCTCATACACACATCCAAGGTTAAGTGTGCCTACAGAGCCACATTAACTCAGGAAATCCTTAAAACTTGGTTTCAACGAACAGTGCATTAGCTTTCATCAGAATCTATTTGCCCCTCCTAAACATCTCATCAATGTGGAAGGAAGCTAAAAAAAGGGATGAAAATAGCCTAAAAGTGAAACCTCTGAAGTGCAGTTAAGCATCTTACCGGCTCTGTTCTTCATCCTTGGGGCACTCGGGAGCGACTGGCCTCCTAGGAGGTGGCAGCTCTCGGGGCAGCCCAGCACAGTTTCTTTGCCCAAATGAAGAGCTAACGTTGGTTATTAAAAACAAAAGTGCATTTCAAAGTTAGCCCTGGATAGGCTTGTTAATTCTTTTTTTCCTTTTCCGAAAGAGCTCTGGGCCTCACGAGAGTGACAGCTCATATCTCATCAGACGCCCCAGCTGGTGCAGAGGCTCAATGGAAGGAGAAAGTGGGGTCTTGGGGATGTCTGTGTCAGAGTCTCCGAGGGCTTTAATCCCTCAGCAGTGACACATCTGTGGAGCTATGAACAGGAAACTCAGAGCTGGGCAGACAGCCAGAATCTCTTAGCAAACGTGCCAAACCCTTACGAAATACCAATACCCCTCACTGCATGTTAACCTCTAATGTTTCCTGAGGCTGGCACTGTACCCGCAGAGGACTTCGCACTGAACCTGGATGAAGCCTGCTGGCTCTGCCCATCAGAGTCCTGACTGGTCAGGGCCAAGCCAGGGGTCTCGTACCCCTGCCCTCTGTGAAGCCCCCAATCCTTAGATCCATCCCCATAGAGGACAGCATTGAGCAATGTTGCTGGATCCAAAATTCAGATCTGCTCCTATTCCAGAACAACCCAGTTTCTTCTGGACGGTGCCCAGCACCACCCCTGCCATGAACACTAGAAGCCTCTCTTCCCAGCACTGTGGATGCTGGATGACCACGGATCACCCCTCAGCTCCATGTGGTGCTCCAGGAACAGCATGCAGATCAGGGAGGACTTAGCAGCCAGAGCCTCTGGCTTCCAACCCACACAGCCTGATCCACCCAGGAGGGACACCTCTCAGATGAACACTGTCAATGTGACACAGAAGCTACTCAATCACCCTGCTGCTCTGAACACTGAAAAGTGGGGAGGAATACAGACACACCGCCTATGGTGGCATTCAAGGCCCCCACTAGGGCCATTCTCAACACTACCCTTTCCAAGAGCCCTTTGCACTAACCTGTACTGGCCCCCCACTGACTCTAGCAGACTTTGCTCTCATACTCTCAGCTTCTATTCTGCCACTGTCTGTCCTCATCCCATTGAGTGTCAGTCACCCTGCTCAGCATGACACGTCCCACCTCCTCACAGCACCCCCCTACCATTCCAGCCTTCACTGCTCATGTCTCAAGCACACCCATCTTGCATCTGGGGTTGACTCATCCCATTCTGAAATTGGGTCAGAAAGAGTAATAGTGGGTGCTTACAGGTACTTCTTTTAGGAAGCTTAAGTTCTTTAGATGTATTTTACAGGTAGAGAAACTGATTAAGCCCTTTACCTAACATCATTCAAGGGGTGGAGCCCAGCCTGTCATGGCTCTTCAAGTCTGACCTGGGAACTAGTGCAATTTATTTGGAAACAGGGCTTATCTACTCAGGAACAGTGCAAGTTCCTAGCAGCTATTGTCTCTTCTTGGCATCCTTTCCAGAGGATGTCCCATTCTAGGTCATTACCAAGCAACTGTAATTAACTGGCAGATTAGTGAGCTTTAATTGAGAGAGCAAATGTTCCACTTTAGCTATAGACAGGGATTTCAACGACATTAAGAATAAGCAGAACGGTCTTGAGGTTCAAGGTCATGTTCCTGCAGAGGTCTTGAAGTTCAAGGCCATGTTCCTGCAGTGGGCTTACCGACATTTTGAAACTGTCTATAAGGTGAGTGCTCAGGTCTCAGCCACCTGGTGAAGTGGCAGAATGCCAAAGACACAACCTCACTGAAAAACCTGGGAAGACTCTCAGAAGCCCAGTGGAACTTTCTGCTCCTCCTCCACCATGGAGCAGCCATGAGCTTGGGTAGGACACACTTCACCCCCAACTCAAGAGGATGCCCTACGGGTCTCTTCTTCCCAAAGAGTCCAAAAGAAGGGCATACCCAGGGCAAAGTCTGTCAGCACGTGGCCTCTGGATGAACTTGGAGATGCTTATCAGAGCAAGGCTTACAGCTTCTTTTGGACAAAGGTAAAAAGCCCATCCTTCGGGAGGGCTGCTTTGGCACCCTTGTTAAGACAGGGAAGGCAACCAGTTTCAGGATGATGTCCACCCACAAGGGATGGGCATCCAGAGAACTTCAGAGAAGTGCTAGAAACTGTTCTAACACTTATTATCTCAGGACCATTCAGGCATGGGAGCCAATATATGCTTTTTGGGTTTTTTTAAGCAAAAAGTGTAGTTGTATTTTCAATTATCTGCAACCAAATGTCATGACACCCACAGGAGAGACCGAGGGCAGCCCAGGACAGAGGGAGGGATGGGGTGAGGCGGGAGCGTGACGTCCTTTCCTCCACACAGGCAGCTCCAGCCCCCAGCTGCTCCCTCTTCTCCCCTCGCCCCCTCCTCTCCCCACACCTTCCTCCCTTCTCACCCCTTCCCCGTTCCTCTTCCACCTCCTTCCTCTCTCCTAGTCTTTCCCCCTTTTCCCTTCCAATCTCTCCTCTCTATTCTCTTTCTGTTCCTCTTCCTTTTCTTTGCTCTCTTTTGTTCCTCCCATAAAGAAATAAAGGAAGAAAAAAAAAAAAAAGAAAGCGAGAAAGCCCACAAGGAGAGGCTCTGCGCTAACACACAAAGAGAGGCTGTGCACGAACAGGAAGGAGCAGATAAGGAGCCTGCGAAGCTGCAGTGGTTGGCAGCTGTCAGAGCAATAGACCCCTGCTGGGCAGCTCCCAACAAGTGACCCACATGCCTTCCAGGGATGCTGGGCCAACACTGAAGGTTGAACAGGTTCCCTTCAAGAGACACCCTGGGCTGGGCATAGTGGTGCCCACTCATGCCTATAATCCTAGTACTCTGGGAGGCCAAGGAGGGAGGATCCCTTGAGCTCAGGAATTTGAGACTGACCTAAGCAAGAGCAAAAACTGTCTCTGCTAAAAATAGAAAAATTAGCCAGGGGAGGCTGAGGCAAGGGGATCACTTGAACCCAGGAATTCGAGGTTGCTATGAACTAGACTGACTCCAGGGCACTCTATGCTAGACAACAGAATAAGACTCTGTCTCAAAAGGAAAGAAAGAAAGAGAGAGAGGAGAGAAGAGAAAATAAAAAGAGAAAGAAAGAGAGAGAGAAAGAAAAAGAAAGAAAGAGAGAGGAGAGAAGAAAGAGAGAAAGAAAAAAGAAGGAAGGAAGGAAGGAAGGAAGGAAGGAAAGGGAAGAGAAGGGAAGGGAAGGGAAGGAAGGAAGAAAGGGAAAGAAAGAAAGAAAGAAGGAAGGAAGGAAGGAAGGAAGGAAGGAAGGAAGGAAGGAAGGAAGGAAGGAAGGAAGGAAGAAAGAAAGAAAGAAAGAAAGAAAGAAAGAAAGAAAGAAAGAAAGAAAGAAGTAGATAAGTAAAGAAAGAGAGAAAGAGAGAAAGATAGACAGACA
>CAUYRH010026956.1:0-19060 GCA_963574655.1 Perodicticus potto
AGGAAGGAAATTCAGCACATGCTACAAAATAGATGAGCCTTGAGGACATTACACTAAGTGAAATAAGCCAGTTTCAAAAGGACAATTCATCTCTCTTTTTTTTGAGACAAAGCCTCAAGCTGTCACCCTGGACAGAGTGCCATGGCATCACAGCTCACAGCAACCTCCAGTTCCTGGGCTCAAGTGAGTCTTCTGCTTCCGCCTCCCAAGTAGCTGGGACTACAGGCGCTCACCACAACGCCCGGCCATTTTTTGGTTGCAGCCGTCATTGTTGTTTGGCGGGCCAGGGCTGGATTCGAACCCGCCAGCTCAGGTGTATGTGGCTGGTGCCTTAGCCCGTTGAGCCACAGGCGCCGAGCCTCATCTCTTTGTTTGTTTGTTCATTCACTGTCCTTGCTTGACCGTCTTCTTTGCTAGACTGCACACTTCACCAAGGCAGGGATTTTTTTCTTTCACTTCTAAATCTCTAGCACCTAGAACAATGCTTGGCACATGGTACACCCTCAGATAGACTATGAAAGGAATGAAGGCAAGCATCTCCCCCTCTCCCACCTGCCCACTCACCCCTGCCCTCCCATCTCCCTTCCCCGTCCTTTCCTACCAATCAGGAGCTTAGGGAAGTTGGAGGTCTCGATGTTGTGATAGTAGACCACAGAGGTGACAGTAGCCATAAACGCCATCCCGGCTGGCATGTACAGGTGGAGATGTCGGGATTCCGTTACCCTGAGATGGGGGGGAGCAGGGAGTGGGAGAGAGAGAAAGACAGGATAAAGGTGTGCTGAGTTCTACAACACAGTAGCCAAGGCCTTTGCTTAGGGCTCAGCACATAATAGGGCCTCCAGGTCATATCTACAGCTCCATTCCATATACCAGCAGCTCTGCCAGCCCAGACCCTAAGCAGGCCTTTTAACCGAGGAGTCCAGAAGTCTGTACAGTGATGCGAGATGGCAGAGAAGGCCATGAGTTCCAATGCCTGAACACCAAGCCCCCTCGCATCGCTGTACAGACTTCTGGACTCCTCGGTTAAAAGGCCTGCTTAGGGTCTGGGCTGGCAGAGCTGCCGGTATATTAACTCCTTTAATCTCCATAAAACCTCATGAAGTGGGTACTTTTGTCTCCTTTTTATGGCTGAAGAGACTGAGTCACAGAAAGGCATGTCCAAGGTCATGGACATGTCCAGGATGGGCGATGGGGCAGTCAATACCAGCTCATAGCCTCCCCACTTAACTGACAGAGCCTCTGGTGGGAGGACTCTGGGTTGGTTGACAAGACCCACAGATATCCAGAGCTTTCTCACAGATCCCAGTCTTCCCCATGACTGCTGAGGGGGCCACCTTTGTTGGTCCCAATCACTTCCTTCCATGATTCCCTCTTCTAGATAGTAAAATCCATCCTGCCCAGCCTGGCACACCCAGCCTGCTCTTTCTGCTCTAGCCCTTTCAGGACCCTCTCCATTCCCAGACGGCCTGCTCCAGCTTCCTGCCTCGGAACCGCCTAAGCTTGTGGGTTCCTACTATCTAGGCTGCTGAGGGCCCTGACCTAGAGAAGCTGATGGTGAAGAGGGGGCCACTGTGCCTAGAGCTAACTGACTTGGCAGTCTACAGAAGAGGTCTGTAGGTGGACAGAGGTTGAAGGGGGCACAAAGAAGGGGATGAGCAACCAGGGACAACTTCACAGAGGAGGTGGCACCAGGCTAGACATTGAAGGATAAATAAGAGAATCAGAGTTCAATGGACTATGAGGAGGGCAATAAGGAGAGCCATGTTGGGACCCCAAGGGGTCTGGTGGATGCAGAATAGTGTGGGCTATTCACCAAATAGCATCCTCTTCCTTGTTAAAATTAGAACAGTTTCCTCTAGTAGCAATATACCTAACACCAGGGAATGGATGGTGATTGGTTTAAGCAGCCATCCCAATACCCCTTTGCCAGTGGTTGGTCTAAGGGTGGCCACACATAACCCACTTCTGGTCAGTGAGATGTAAAGGCAAATCTGGGAAGGATGAGCTCCCACATAAGGGATAGCCGTATCAGAAGTATGCTCCTTTGTCTTTGCTAAGTGATGCATGGAACTAGGCAGCCACTTTGTGACCATGGGGAGGATTTGGGTCACACACGGAGGATGGTATGGGAAGATGAGAAGAGACTAGGTTCCTGAAGATATCAGTGAGCCGCCAAACCAACCAGAAAAGACAACTTCCACATTTCTCATTCAATGGGACTATAAATATTGACATTTTAAAAGCCTTGATTAGTGGATATTCTCTACAAAAGATCTTCAGACTAATACAGGAGGTACTAGAGAGACAAGGCCAGAGAGCGGCCAGTCACCAGTGGAAACACTGGTAACAGCCACCACCCTGCCCAAGGATCTTCAAATTCTTGATTCTGTACTCCTTAAAATAATTTAGAAACACTCTATACTCTCTCATACATTTTTTAAGTTGATATCTAAGATATTACATGTTTAAATAAACTATTTTTGCAATAGGAGGTACAAATGTTAGAATTTTGTAAGATGAAATAAGGTAAGGTTCAACCATAATTGGAATAAATTTTCCATGGCCTGACATAATAATAAAATAGGTTTTAGTTGCTTTGCTGAATAATACTTGTACACTGAATTTAAGTTAAAAAATTAGGTAAAGTTTTACATATAGGCTTTATCCACTGTATGATGATTTGGGAAAACTTTCTAACTATATACTGCACAAAAAAAATGTAAACACATTTTCAGAAAGAAAAAAACTGTATTAAAATTGTAATATTCAGCTCAGCGCCTGTGGCTCAACGGGCTAAGGCGCCAATGTACACCTGAGCTGGTGGGTTCGAATCCAGCCTGGCCACCAAACAACAATGATGGCTGCAACCAAAAAAAAAAAAATGGCAGGGCGTTGTGGCGGGCGCCTGTAGTCCCAGCTACTTGGGAGGTGGAGGCAAGAGACTCGCTTGAGCCCAGGAATTGGAGGTTGCTGTGAGCTGTGATGCCACGACGACACTCTATCCAGGGTGACAGCTTGAGGCTCTGTCTCAAAATAAATAAATAAACAAAATTGTAATATTCAAGGCATGTTTGACTTCTGCAATATACAAGAGGTGCTCAAATGTGACTTTTATTCATCTTTTGTTATAAGCATATATTGAGCATTACAATTTTAATACAGTTTTTTTCTTTTTAAAAATGTGTAGACATTTGGGGGGCATGCTTTATATATACAGGGTGTCCATAAATTTCATGTGTAATTTAAAATTGCACATTATTTTAAATTGTACACAAACCTCACGGCCACCTGTATATAGTTATATATATTACATACATATTATATTTTTATATATGTATTTTAAACATCCCTCACTAACCTATCTTGCTGTAGTTATTCTGAATTCAGAGCAACACATACAGAAATAATATGCAAAGGAAGATAGGAAGCCCTGTAGCTTTAAGATGGCTTATTTAGTCAGTAAATGAGACTTACCCTAAACCAAATCTGAGGTTGAAAACTGCTGCCCTAACCAGCACCTACTCTTACCTGCTCCCTAAACTTCCAGAAAGGTCTGGCAACCAGCCTGCGGTGGACTGGAGGTGGCAGAGGGCAGGGTCTGTGACTCTTCCTCCTGTCTGTCCCTCCCATGCTGTCCCCTCATGCTTGCCTGCCCAATTGTTTGAGCCCACAAAGATCAGGTGAGCAGCGCCCTGGGGAGGAGATGGCCCTGCACTCTGAGCTGGAATGGTTTGTAGCACAAGTGCAGCCACACACAGGAGGGAGTCCCCGGACCAATTCATTCCAGTTTCCCACATTCTGGGAATACAACGTCTGCCCAGGGCTCTGCCACTCTGGGCACTGCACCCCACCCATGCTCTAGTTTCATCCTCTACAGCCCCATGAAGCAGGCAAGCCAGGGACTATGATGCTAGTTTCACAAGTAGGAAAAGCAAGGCCCACAGCTGGTATGCAGTGAAAGCATTAGCTGAAGACCCAGCATTTCCTCCTCTGCGGGCAGGGTGTTTTCCTGTCACTCTGGCTAATTAAAACCCATGAGCATTTCTGGTCTGAGGGTATCCCTCCCTTCTGTGGCATCTTTGAAAGGGTGTCGGAGATGGTGGTGGGAAGTTATGTAGCAGTATGCCCTCTGGTCTTCTTGATGCTCTGGGGACTCAGATCATCAGGAGGAGATGCTGGCTTCAAAGTGAACAGTTATCACAGAGATCACTGCTGAAGCCAGGACGCAGGGACACTGGGGCTGGGAAGTTGTGAGTGGGAGAAGGATGAGGGATGCCACCCCCCTGCCTTCCAGATGCAGGGGCCAGGCAGGGCTGGCAGAAGTAGAGTCTTGGCACAGTCTGATCCCAGCTCAGAGGGGTTAGACCTCAGATACTTAGGCCAAACGTCACTCCCCTCCACCAGCCCCTCACTCTGCAGTTTCTAGTCTTGCCGATTCTTCGATTATTCCTTAGTAAGAAGGCTGTTTGATCTCTTCTGTCCCCCACAGCTGACACTAATTCTGCTACAGTTACTTCTCACCTAGATTAATCCAATCGCCTCCTACCTGCTGTTTCTACCACCAGCATCTCCTTGACTCCAATCTGCCCTGGACACCCCCACAGGTTCTTACCTAAAACACTGTGCTGATGACATCCCTCTTCTGTTCCAAGCTGCTGGTCAAATCCAACCCAAACCTGTAGTGTGGGGTTCAAAGCCCTCCTGAGATGCCCCCAATCCAGTTTCTAGGTCTCAGCCTCCATCACTCCCCTGCCCATGTTTAATGCTGCGCCCCCAGCACTGCTCCCATTTCTACCCACTGTTCTCCTTGGTGCTTTTGTTCCTCCTTCCTTGTGCCAGCCCTCCCTCTCCTTACTCCTCTGCCTGTCAGTAATCCTTCCAGACTTAGCTCCAAAACCCCCTCAACCCTGGGAGGAGCTTGCCCAACTCTGCCTTCCTCTCCCCCCAGGTGCTTACTTGTAACATGATTTCCCTTATTCTCCTAAGGACTTAGTGTTTGTGGGGCTTTGTCATGTGCTGCGCACTGTGAATACGAAGATGAACAACACCCAGATTCTAACTCTGAGACCTTTCTGACTCAGAGGAGAGTTTTACAAATACACATAAACTTTAACATAGGGTCTGTGCGTGGAAGAGGTGTGGGACCCAGAGGAAAGGTGGGCATGGGGAGAAGGCCTTGGGAACGAGGCAGGTGGGGCTGACCATGAGGACCTTGGATGCTAGGTGGAGGATCAGGGACCACATCTTGTAACAGCTGAAAACCAAGGAAAGGTCTTAAGCAAGAGTGAGCGATGTACTTAGATTTTTTGTGTCCCCAAGAAGATAACCTGGCAGCTTATGGAAGAGGCCTCGCCTCATCTCCAGGAGTTGGGGCATTCTGATAGGCTCCAGCATTATTTCACTGGGTTGTGGCATGCAAATCCATGTGCCCTCCACCCTCCTGGACTGAGGGCAGGGCCTAGGTCTCGCTGTGTCTGACACCTGGCTCAGAGAGCCTGGCCAACAGAAGACACGGAGTAAAGAACTGCTGGAAGTCATAGCAAACCATAGTGGTTCCTGGCATGCAGGTGAACTGGGGTCCCCCGGGGCCTTTCAGGAAGCACCCTGGAGCACTTCCAGCTTCTGAGTCCACAGTCACTCACCCATCAGACAGCACGCCCTCTGCGATCTCACACACCAGGACGAAGAGCAGCATGAAGGTCAGGATCCAGCGCAGATCGTGCCCAGGGAAATGCAGCCATGTGCTGTGGTGGATGTGCACCTTGGAGCTCTGACTGCCCCACCCTGCAAGGAGGAATTGCCAGAGGTGGGCAACCTGGCCCACCTGGAGGAGGTGCACGGACCCCAGGGGTTGCTTGGGCTGAGTCCACAGTGGTGAAGAGAGTACATGTGTGTACATTTGTGCATGAGAATTCCCAAGGGTAGTACACATGAACTAAACATCCAGGTGTGAAGCCTGGGCCCTCTCAGGCTGGTCCTCTGAGCATCTCCGTTTTATATGCTGACATCTTGTGTGTCAGGTAAATAAACCGTGGGTTAAGAAGAGAAGTATAAATGCTGTCCTTTGTTGATTTTTTGATGCACATGTGAGGATGTATGTTTGTTTCCTTCCTATTTCTGTCCCATTATTTGTCAACAACTAGTAATTCTGCCTCTGCAGAGTTTATTTTATTTATTAAAAATAAATTTTTAATAAATTAATTTAATTTATTTTTAATTATTTTTGTTACAATCTTTCCTTTTTTCCCCAAAGATTCATATGAATTTTAAGATCTGCAGTGGGTATGAATTTTTAAGATTTGCTTTTTTCTTAATTAAAGTGAGTGAACAAATTTGGGGGGTCAAGTGACACCAGATGAGTTAACAGAGCTGACTAGCCTGGGAGAGTCAAAGTCTTGGTGAGGGATGAGGGGGACCCAAGTGGACAGGCTCGCACTTTTGTCCGGACAAGAGCACCCAACTTTGTGAGCAAGGGCGCTGGAGTCCCTGAGTCCACAAGTCGGAGCGACGCTACACAGAGCTTGAGAAGAGCTCCACGGACGCTCGCCCTGGTGGGGAGGTGGGGGGAAGGGGACCCATGCTCCCCAGCTCTCGCCTCTCCTCCTCCAGGGCGCGGGGATCCCAGGACTGCTAAAGACCACTGACCACGGTCTCGCTCCATCCCGCCTCTGAAGCGCAGGCTGCGCTCCTCCCTGGGCCCAGCCGCGGCTGACAGGAAGGTGCCTTGGGGGAGGGGTGGCCCAGCTCTCCCCGCTGCGCCGCGGAGGGTGCAGCCCGACCGCTCCCGACCTTCCAGAGCGTGCGGAGCCCGCGGCTTCCCCCTTTCTCCATCCCAGCTCTGGCCCCGCGGAGGCCAAACTCGGGGTTCCCCCCGGGTCAGGGACATCCGCTGTGTCTGGTGCGGGCTGGGGGGCACCCCGGGGAGTGTGAGCGTGCGGAACACAGGGCAAGGGAGCCGGGGCTGGCGGCGAGCGGCGGCCGCGGAGCTGTGCCGGGCGCTGCGCCTCCTCCCTCCCGGTTCTCTCCCCTCCTCCGCTGCTCGCGGCTGGCGCTCACCGATGAAGAGGATGGGGAAGGTGATGAAGAGCAGGAAGACGTGCGGCACCACGTTGAGCGCATCCACGAAGCAGCCGTTGTTGAGGACGCCCTGGTCTACCCGGTAGGCGGCCGAGTGGTTCTCGCTGCCGCAGAAGGCCAGGGGCATGGCGGCGCGGCGGCGGGCGCGGTCTCCGGCAGGCTCGGCGCGCCTCCTGCGCCTCTGTCCCCAGCAGCTCCGCCGCCGGCCGGGCCGCCAGGCTCCCCCCTCCGCGGCCCCGCCCCGCCAGCGCTCCCTCTCCCCCACCCTCCCCTGCTCCGCTACCTGCGGGGCCCCGGGGCCGCGCCCCGGGCCCGCCTTCCAGACGCGGCAGCGCCCCAGAAGTGTGCTGGGGTCTCTTAGCCAGCGCCCTGCGGCGCGCGTGCGCTGGGGGGGAAGGGGGTAGGGCTGGTGGGGTGGGGGGCACGATCGAGTCTGGGTGGGATGGTGGGGGGCTCGGAAGAGGGTCCTCGTGGGCCCGAGTGAGCGGGTTTGGGGTCCCGAGTGTCAGTTCACCAGGACATGGTGTGGGTGGATGGATAGGGTGAGGTCAGAGGGTACCTGCAAGCGGCGAAGAACGCTGCTTTGGGAGGCGCTTGGAAAGTTTCAAAAGTGGTCCTAGGCGTGAGGCACCCTAGGTTCTACTTTGCCGGCGCTTTCGCAGGGAGGGATTGCCCAACGCTGCTGCTAAGCACAGGTTATAATCTCTTCCGTTTTTCCGATGAGGAAGTTCCAAGGGAGCCGAAGGGAAGTTAGTTACATGACTGACCCAAGGTCTCAGGGCGCCAAGTAGGGAATCGTGGCTTGAACCTGGTTCCTCAGATGCCCTCATCCTCACCCTAACCTCCTTTACTCGCGCCTCTACCACAGCACAGCCTCACAGCCACTGGGGACCGGTGGATACAATAGGTGCCAGCCCCAGGCTGAGAAAGAGGTATCCGGATTCTTAACTTGACTTGGACAAAGTGACATTGTAAAGACAAAGTTAGGCCTTCCTATAGGTCCTTGGAGAGATTTTCACGCCCAAAAAAGGTTATGTCATGTGTTAAAAGTACAGAAAATGGGATTTTTAGGTTAGATTTAAGAAGAACTTCCTAATTCAGAATAGGAAGCATAAATACACACATTCTCAGGAAAGGTCAGGGGAATACAAAGGGAAGACCCCTTGAGCACAGGTGGGTTTGGCTGGACAGCCTGAAGAGAGCAGGAGCTTAGGGTCTAAAGACCTCAGGCAAGCTGGGACCTTGGGAAGCTCTCTGAAGCTGAAAGACATTTCTTGCAGCATCAGCCCAAGTCCAGAAGACTTGGTGGGAATCAATGCCCAAGACAGGAGGTAATTAACCTGGGAAAATCCAGCAGCTGGAGCGACTATAGTGAGTCCATGTAGCCAAACAGAAAAAGTTTCTGAGATGGTGTCTGGTGAAAAAAAAGAAAGGAAATTGTTTTTTAATGTTTATACTCAAATTAAATAGGTCTTTGTGGAAAATTCATATTATGAAGAAACTGTGCATGAATTTCAATTTTTTTTTGCACCAAAATAAACTCCCCTCATACATGTATGCATGTTTGAATGCAAGTCTGCAGGAAATACTTTAGGGCAGTGCTTAGTATGAATTAGCTACCATTGCTGTACAGGCAGTCACCGAGTTATGGACATCCTACAGACGTACAACTCATACTTATGAACGGAGGCTATTACAGGTGATAGGTAAACGTACCTGTTCCAGTTCACATACAAATTCAACTTAAAAACAAACCAACAGAATCTGCCTCATTCGTAACCTGGGGATTGCCTGTAGTTGTTATTATCATTCCCCTCTTTAAAAATGAGACAGCTGAGGTTCAGAGAGATGAGATGATGTGCCTGTGGTCACCCAACTAGATTTTTTTCCTTTCAGTTTTTTGTTTGTTTGTTTTCTACTTATTTTGTTTTTGTAGTTACAATTCCAATTTCTGATACTTTTAGCAATGCTATCTTTCTTTTTAGCAGTAGCGATATACTGTATGTATTTTTAAGTATGGACTTCAGCATTACTAGTTGTGTGATTGGGGCAAGTCACCATTCTGCACTTTGGTTTCCACATTTCTAAAAGGAAAAAAATAATCAAGACCTCAGACTGCAGGATTAAAATGAGACTGTGGGTGTGAATGTGCTTTGTAAACTGGGAAACAATCCAGGCTACTTCATCCTCTGGGCGACCACACATGGCAGCCCCTCGATCAGGGAGGGTTATTTGGTTCTCTCTCCCTTGCCAAAGTGCCTGGTACAACACACACTTGTTTGGGGCCATTTAAAATGAACAAAAAGTTCAGTACAGCCCACGCTGGACCCCAGCTGAAAGAACTATTAAGTGAACATCATCTGGGACTAAGAGTGTTAGATCTGGAGTCCAGGAGACCTGCATTTGCCATCTCTAGCACAAATTTCCTGTGTGACTATGACAATGCCACCCTTCACTACACCTAGCTCTGTAGTGAGGGTACCCACCACAATGCTGTCCCTGTGGGGGTGAGAGTTACTTTGCAAAGTAAGGAGTCAGGTGCAGGACTTCCTCTGGAGTGGGTTATGTCTTATACATTGCTCATCAACAGGGGGTTGGTTGAAAGAAAGAAGAAACAAACAAACAAAAAAACATGGTATTGTCCACTGTGGAACACTGTGGAGCAAGCACAGGGACTACAATAGGGTTAGGCATACTGACACAGAAAGGTGTCCAAAACATAGACACGGGGCAGCATGTGCCACATGAAATCATTTATGTCTGCAACAGAGCGATGTGTATCTGTCAGGTGGCGCCGGGTCTCTGTGCTTCCCCACCGCTGGTAATGCCCCCCCAGCTTTTCTTTTCTTTTCTTTGTTTTTTGTACAAAAGGTGTTTATTGGCAGGGGATGCTGAGGAGCAGCACTAAGGAGGAGAGGAGAGAGGGAGGGAGAGAAAGAGAGAGAAGAGAGAAAGACCCTCCTGCTTTTCTTGAGAGTGGCTGGAAGGAGGTCAGATCCTGGAGCTTGCTTTGAGCAAGGGTACCCCCTTCTGAGAATTCCCAGCCACCCTTCCAGCAAAACAGAAAACCTGCGCTGGATTTTCTGGACTGGATTCTTACTCTCATTGGCTTGCTGGGTGGGTGTGGCCTTAAGCCCATGGGTGGGTGCAGGTAAAGGGTTGGGGCAGAGCTTCAAAAAAGGCCCCTCCAGCTCTGATATTGTTCAGACTTTAGTGCCCTGCCTCTGGCTTACTGGATGTGCCAGTGACCAGTCATCATGATGATAAGGGTGACATAGTGATGTGGAGTGGCGTCTTAAGAAATGAGCCCTTTCAGTAACCCCAATCAATAGAGGGCTGGTTAAAAACAAACAAAAACAAAAATCATGGATTACCTACACTATGGAATGCTGTGCACCAAGTGCAGAGAATGAAGTAGGGCTCCCTGTCCTGTCTGAGGAAAATGTCTCCCTTTCCCTCCCGTTCAAGCAGATGACTATGCAGCTGGCCACAGGTGTTTCAAAGCCTGTGTCCACAGGGGAACTTAGAAGACTACAGAACCAGTAAAAGAGAGGAGGGAGGTACTGACAAAGTGTCTTGGCTGGAACCTGGAAAGGAAAATTGATCTCTTCCTCGTCTCTATCCTGCCCCATGTCAGAGAGAGCTCTGGAGAGAGGGAGCCTGTGCTCAGCCTCCCTGCTTGCCTATTGTAGCGGTGGCCAAGAGACAGCCACTTAGAGGGGCAACTGTACACCTATACAAGGGCTGTTTTGAAGAAAGGTTCCTTTGCCTCAGGGCAAGGTCACCAGACCAACAGAGGCAGGGGACCCGCAGCTGTACTTGGATGTGGGGGTATGAGACAGGAATGAGATGGACCCTCCCCAGTCTCTCAGCACCACGTAACTAGGGATGTGGGGAAAGAACTCCAAGAAAGCCCAAGGTTAATGTTTTCTGACAGCCTGGTGGGTTGGAGGAGTGATAGAGAAATTAAGTTCTTGTTCTTGCCCACTGAAGTTTTAGTCCAAAATCACAAGATCACAGAAGGCAACTTTCATATGTGGCCTGGTTGCTCTACACCCTTGAAGCCATGTAGGGTCAAACTTAGCTTCTCATTGCATCCTGTAAAGATCCCAATCCCACTCCATGATTAAAAAGAAAATGAAGGCTTTACTGAAGTCTTTACAGAGAGGTGGAAAAGGCATAATTCACGGTCTCACAGCAGAAACCTAGTAAAATTCTCCATTTCTCTTATACCTGTGTGTTCCCTCATATCTCCTCCTTCCACTTAGCCTCTTTTTAAAATTGTGCCCCTTGTTCCCCAGAGCAAGTCAGCATTTGCCTGCAGCTTGCATTACCACTGAGGGCTTCCCAAACATCCCTTCCCAAACTACCGAACGTCCCCAAGCTGTTATCTTCTTAGACAGATTATTGAGGGTGTAGGAGGGTAAGATTTTCTCCTTTTTGTTTCACCACCTTTTGTTCAGTGCTTAGCATATGCCAACTACTTTATGTGTTTTAAATTTCACACAGTCATTTGAACTAGTCATTACAACTGTTGGAGAGAACTGAGGCTTCAGGAAATTTAAGCCCCTTTCCCCAGATCACACAGCTGGGAATTGGCAGAGAAAGAATCCAAACCCATCTAGGTCTGCCTTCAAAGCTTGTGCTGTTAACCACTTCCCAAAAGGATCGTGGAGCTACCAAGGACTTTTCTGCCTGTGTGATATTGGCTCCGGAGGAGGGAGTAAAAGTCCCAAAGAACAGATCTTTAGAGAAACCTTTATATCTGTACATTTTACCTTTTCTCTGTATTGGAAACCAAAGGAGAACCCTAGTCCCATTGCTGGCATCAGTCAGGGGCCAGATGGGAGGATTCAAGTATGAGGGAGGCCTGCTGACTGGGGCCTCACTGCGTGGGTGAAGCAGGCACACAAATGACCCTGCAGCGATCTGCTCTGGAGACAGCTGCCAGTAGTGACAGAAGGGACTGAGCATGTGAGCTCAGGGACAGCTCACGGTCTGGCCCAGTGCTGTGGAATCCCACAAGGTGCACTGGCTGACCCCTCTCCCTGAACAAGGCTGCACTGCAGCAGAATCTCCCTCAGGGCCAAGCCAAAGAGGACGCCTCTCTCTGGCACAGCTTGGACCTGTCAGATGCCTCTGGCAGACATAGCCCTCAGCTGTCCGGGCCTGGAGAGCCTGACCAGAGCTGGAGCTGAGGCCAGGTGAAGTGGGGCAGTGCTCAATAACCTCCCTTCCTTGTCACCTTCCTCCCCTCTCCCCAAGGGCATCTCAGCTCCTATCATCTGAGCAGAGCCTGCCTGCATCCAACTCTGTGCTAGGGGAAGTTTAGGCCCCAGCTCCACCCCTGACCAGCTGTGTAACCTTGAGTGAGACAACCTTCCTGAGCCCCAGCTGTAAAATAGGAAAATAACATTTTCCTCATGGACCATGTGTGCGAGAAATCCTGGCACACAGAAGGCACTCAAGTCAAACTTCCACTGTCAGATCAGTTGAGGGCTTTCTTGCCTGAAATACCAAGATCGTGATTTTTTTCATTTTTTATAGTTGAGTTCCTACCTAGCACCAAACCATTTATTGCATTGTCTGGTTTGATCATCATGTCTCTTTAAGGTAAGTGGTGTGATCATATTACACAGGTGAGGATGAGGCATAGAGGAAAATGCAGTTGTCCAAGGCCATCCAGCGAAGTAGGTGACAGGGTCCAGGTTCTTACTAGGGGCATCCTTCTAAGATATAGGGATGGGCTTGGGTATAGGTAGAGTAAATACAAAAGGCAAAAAAGCGGAGTGGGAGCCATCCATTAGGAAGGAAGTGGCTGGAAGGACTTCTCTGGAGGCAGTATCTATAAAATAAGCTCCCATTCTTATTTAGACTTGGCCAGTGGAGTAGTATATAGTATTAGCTATATACTAAATTTATATAGCTGACTTCCTTATTGCAATGGGCTGAGAGTTTATGCCTCCTCAATGCTAACCCCAAGGTGATAGTATTGGGACATAAAGCCTTTGGGAGATAATTAGGTCATGATGGCATAGCCCTCATGAATGGGGTTAGTAGCCTAATGAAGGAGGCCCCAGAGAGCTCATTTGCCCCTACCAATGTGAGGTTACAGTGAGAAGACAGTTGTCTACGAGGAAGGCCCTCACCAGACTCTGAATCTACTGGTGCCTTGATCTTGGACTTCTTAGCCTCCAGAACTGTGACAAATCAATTTCTATTGTTTATAAGTCACCTGGCTTATGGTATTTTTTCTTAAAGCAGTTCAAATGGGCTAAGACACCTGTGCACTGGTGAAAACTTGATGTGGAAGTGGAAGTAAGTGTGGGCACACCTGCACCTGTTATTCTGTTGGGGAGAAGGAAGGAAGACCCTTCTCTGGTGCTAGATTGGGGAGGACCTCTCCATTCAGGTGAATAGAAATCTGAAAAGAATGGGGGGAATGTGGGAGAGAGTTGAGGGAGAGAGACAGAGGCAGAGGCAGACTCACAGCAGTAACTTCTGTTCACCCGTTCTAAAGAAATATCAATGAAGTGCCCCTTCCTGTCTCATGTAAAGCTAAAATCCATTTTTAGCTAAAATATATACATTAAAAATTTGAATTGGTTGATACATTAATTTTAAGCATTTTTTTAAATAGCCAGTGTGTCTTTGAGAAGATAATTATTTAATGATATGAATGCTCTGGGACTCAGGCAGAGGACAGAGCCTGGTGAAGTTTTATTTTGAAGAGCAAGTCCAGTGGTTTGGAGAGAGGCAACACATTTTCTGCTGCATCCAGAGAAATAGAAAATTCCTCTGCTATCCCAGCTGCCCCTCGTGGGGAGGGTTGGGGGAAGAAGGTGCTGAGGTGGAGCTTGATCCCCTAACTGGGAAAATAACTTGGCTCAGCCAGTAGCTTGTCTGATGTGTAACTGAAGCAGTCAGAAGCAGTCAGTAATGGGCATTTATGAAGCAACTAGTGTGTTCCAGCTGGGTTTCTTGGTAACTCTGCAGAACATTATTGTGTCTTTAGGAAACCAGGCCCAGAGAGGTTGACAGTCTTGCTCTAGTTCATATAGCCCAGTAAGATTCAGAGCCTACACTGGAACCCAGATTCAGCTGGGTCTGGAACCAATGTGCTTTCTGTGCCAGTGGTTCTCAAAATATGGTCCCTGGGCTAGTGGTATCACTTGGGAAAGTTCAGAAGCTCAAATTCTCAGGTCAGCCCCAAATCTGCTAAATCTGAAGCTCAGGAGGTGGAGTCCAAAAGTTTGCTTTATCAAGTCCTCCGGGTGATTGTGATGCCTCCTCAAGTTTGAGAACAATTGCCGTCTACCGCACTGTCTCCTGATGAGGAATAATAACAGACAGCCCCTGCCCTTACAATGTGGCTGGGGAAACAAGGTAAATATATATTTCCAGAAAGGAAGGAAGGAAGAGAGGGAGGGAAAAGAAAGGAGAGAGAGAGAAATAAAGTAAAAGGAAGGAAAGAAAGAAGGCAGGAAAAGAGGGAAGGATGGAGGGAGTGAAGGAAGGAAGGAAGGAATGCTGGCTCTGTATGGAAAGGTAACCTGATGGAAGCTTTAGAAAGGTGGCCTTGAGAGTTGGCCCAGTGGGTACAGGTGATGAAGCAGGAATACGATCTGTCTAGGAAATAGAATACCGGAGTAAAGGTGGGAAGGTGGGTAAGAGTTTCCAGATGCAGTAAGCATAGCGTGTCTTGCCGGGATGAGGTGTGCTGAGGGAAGTCATAGAAAATAAGGAGGCGGAAGAAGGCTGGATTCCTAGTGCTCTGGAATTTTCAGCTAAGGAGGTCTCACACAGATTCTGCCCCTACAAGGGGCTGCCATTGTTCATCGGACAAATCACTTTTAGGAAGTACCTGTTGTGAGTGCTCAGTACCCAGCAATGGAAGTAAATAAACAGGACTTCCCAGAGGCTGCACTGTTCCCTCCAGTTCCCTCTGCAAGGACAGCTCCCCAACTCCCCTAGCCAGCTGACAACCTCCTTCTCCGCTTTCAACAGTGAGCTTAAATGTCACTTTTTAGGTGATTCTTCCCCGAACCTCTCCCCACCAGGGCAGGCCAACTTAAAGGTCCGTCCCCTGTGTGCCCCGCACTGTACCATCCAGCAGTTGTTATGCCTCATGTATGGGTCTGCTGGAGAGCTGAGAATGAGTCGATGGAGTTTTGGTTCTGGCCAGAGTTAAATAAGCTAAAAAAAAGTTGTTAAATGGATGAATGAATGAATGGACTGAATCAGCAATAAATGTTTACCCAGGGACATAACAGCCGTGTGATTAGATAAGTGAAAAATTGATGTCTGCAAATTGCATTCTGGTGTTTCATTGACTTATATTATTAGATATGCATTTTGCTTATTTTTGAGAGACTATTTTTCATTCATTTATTTTTTATTTTATTTTATTTTTGTGTGTGTGTGTGATAGCTTCTTACCCTGTCACCTAGGTTGGGGTATAGTGGTGTGATCACCGCTCACTGCAGCCTCCAGCTCCTGAGTTCAAGTGATCCTCCTGGCTCAGCCTCCTGAGTAGCTGGGACAACAGGTACACACCACCATAATTTTTCTTCCCCTCCTGCTCCTTCCCCCCTTGAATTGAATTGAGTTTTTCTCTTGTGTGGGCTTGTATTCATTTGTCTACTGGCTTCATGTTAGTATTGAATACATTGGATATCTGCTTTTCCATTTTTGTGGTACTTTACTAAGAAGAATGTGTTTCATTAACTCCATCCAGGTTAATACAAAAGATATAACAAAGTCTCCATCTTTTTTTATGGCTGAATAGTCCATACAGGTTTTCAGGCACTGTCCTTGGCTCATAACTCCCATAACTCATATTACAATCTCTTGTTATGATGCTGGGATGCTTTAGGCCTCAGAAGAAGGACTTAAGAAACAGAATCTCTCTGACCTTCTCCTACCATCCTTTAACCTGCCCAAGGCAGGAATCTAATTTGACTGTGGGTCATAAGACCCTAATATGGGTCCTGCCCCATACTCTGGAGGAAGGCATACTGCATAGAGAGGGCAAGAAGAATCTGAATGGACAGGCCTTGCTGAGGTTGGATCATACACCTTTTGTCTAATCACATTTCTTCATGGAAAACCAATAAGGTCTACATAAAAGGTCCAAAGGATAAGGTTTGGGGAGTTTCCAGAGTGCTGAACATGTAGAAGCAGATAGGAAGATGAACAAGAGCTAATCCATGTACTGGAAGGATGGCTCCCCCCAACTTCCTACTTGGGACCCTTCCAGACCCCCCTTACATATCTCCTCTTCTGCCCTTTATTTGTATCCTTTAAAATACCTTCTACAATAAACTGATAAACATAAGTAAATGTTTCTTTGAGTTCTGGGAGCCACTCTAGCAAATTAAGGGAACCCAAAGAGGGAGGAATGAGAATCCCAACTTGAAGCCTGTCAGTCAGACATTCCAGAAACCCAGATTTACGCTGGTGGAAAGAAGGGGTATTTGTATACCCATATTCACAGTGTAATTATTCACAATAGCCAAAAGGTAGAAGCAACCCAAGTGTCCCTTGAAAGTTGGACTGGTTAAACACAATGTGGTATTATATACACACAACGGAATATTATTCAGTCTTGAAAAGGGAGGACATCCTGACACAAGCTACAACATGGACGAACCTTGAGGATCTTACACTAAGTGAAATACGCCAGTCATAAACGACAAATACTCGATCATTCCACTTGACGCGGTGCCTAGAGTCATCAGATTCATAGAGACAGAAAGCAGAATAGTAGTTGCCAAGCACTGGAAGAAAAGGAGACTAAGAGTTAATGGTTACTGGGTACAGAGTTTCAGTTTTGCAAGATGCAAAGAATTCTGGAGATGCATGGTGGTGATGGTTGCACAACACTGCGAATGGAGTTAATACCACTGAACTGTACACTTAAAAATGATTAAGATGGTCAATTTTGTATTATGTAAATTACAGATTTCGTATTATGTAAATACACAGGTTATGTGTATTTACCGCAATTTTTAAAAGAGGAAAATAAATCTTTTTTTTTTGAGACAGTCTCATTATGTGGCCCTTGGTAGAGTGCCGTGGCATCATAGCTCACAGCAACCTCAAAGTCTTGGGCTTGAGTGATTCACTTGCCTCAGCCTTCCAAGTAGCTGGGACTACAGGTGCCCGCTACAACATCCAGCTATTTTTTTGTTGTAGTTGTCATTGTTGTTTTTAGTGGGCCCCGGGCTGGGTTTGAACCTCCCAGTCCCGGTGTATGAGGCTGGTGCCCTAACCACTGAACTACGGGTGCCAAGCCGCTGTGAAGATATTTTTTAGATGAGATTAAGACTTAAATCAGTAGACCTTGAGTGATTTATCGTCTATAATGTGGGTAGGCTTTATTGAATCAGTTGAAGTCCATAATAGAAAAAAGACTGATGTCTCCCAAGGACAAGCATTCTACCAACAGACTGAATTTGAACTTGAGCTGCAATATCAGCTTTTCCCTCGGTCTCTAGCCTGATGGCCTGCCTTACAGGTCTGAGCCATTCTTTAACGTAAAAAAATCTTTCTCTCTCTCTCCCTTTCTCCTTCTTATTGCTTCTGTTTTTCTGGAGACCCCTAACTAATACAGATGGCCAGAACAGATTCCTGATGTTATTGTTTTAGTACTTCAATCCAGACAAACATGACATGAAATACTCCTGGATTTTTCACTAAGATGGTCCTCTTGAGTAGAGTTTTTGTCCCTTAGAATCCAAAGGGTTCATTTGAGGAGGGACCAGTGAGCTCATACCAACTGGGCTCTCATTCCATACCATGCTCAGTGCTTCCTTTCCAATTGGCTTATGGGGCCTTGAAGGATGCATAGAAGTTCATATAGGCCTGAGGAAGGCAGAGTGGAGCCAGCATGTGCAGAGATACAGAGATGTTAGCATGGCAGGCCTAGGAAACTGAAGCAGAGGAAGTGACTGGCAAGAAAAAGAGCTGGAGAAATTGTTTTTTTTTTTTCTTTTTAAATACATGTATTTTATTATTCTTCATTACATTATTTCCCCCCCGCCACCCCTCAGTGGTAAGACAGAATTGATTTACAGAAAAGAATACAGAAAACACTAAAGCTCCTGTTAGAGGGAGAGAATTCAAGTGGGGAGAGAGAAGCTCTCTCCGTTCCTCTCCCGGTCTTTCCCTATCGCCTCCTTTAGGCCTTTAGCCTCAGGGTATATATAGGTGTATGGGTTCCTTGGCCAAGAAATGAATGAATACAGTCCCTTCCGCTGGGGGTAAGGTGAATGAGTGTATCAATGAATGGATACAGTCCATTCATGGAACTGAGGCCTAGGAAATTCACAACAAATTGACCTAGGCATAGGAAATGGGGGTTCCACATTTAGTCCTAAGTGTAAAGTGAAGGAGACACCAAGGCACAGGTGTCTCCTCAGCAGTTGTCCAGCCTTTTTGGCTGTTGGAGCCTCTGGTGGGCATTGGAGGTCCCCCTCCTTGCCTGTCATCCAGCCCACTGACTCTTCAGCTGGCTGCCGCAGCACCAACCCCACCAAGGAGGAGGCGGCAGGTCCACCCGCTCTGCTGAGCTGGCTAGGGTGCCAGATGTCCTGCATCAATTCTCCCTCTCCGAGTAGAAACCCCAACTGCTGTTAGGGAAAAGGGGCGAAGACTCGATCTAACTGCTTCCTGCTGAATCGGGTGATGATAGAAGGGGTCAGTTAGGGTTTCTCCAGAGGGAGAGTGATACAGGGGTTCATGGACTGGGACCATCTTTATTGCATGTGGCTTGATGACCTTTCTGGAAAACATAAATCTGATTAGTGTAATCAGTAATAGGCAAAGGTAGAACAGCATCAGGTCAGAAGCACTTATTCGGTGATGCTAAAAGAAAACCATATTAGGATGTTTCTTGCTGTTTCCTAAATAATAACTTCAAGCTCTCTTTTGGCTCACAAGTGTAGGTGGTCTGTGGTTGGCTGTCTTCATTGCCTGCCTC